>OY288266.1:37845962-38130451 GCA_958450335.1 Hibiscus tridactylites
TTTCCATATAGAGAGTGTTTCGAAACGGCTTCGAGTGTTTCAAAACGGGGAGCTGCAGAACTGTATTTATGGTGGGAATTAAAGTCCTCAACGGCTCCAATTTGATCCCAACGGCTAGTAACGGCTACAAACTCATTTGAGGGTATAAAAGGGACCTCCAAGCATCAAGAGAAGACTAAGGCTCATATTGTCAAACATCAAATGATCAAAAAGTGTCTTAGTGCTTAAATTGTCAATTCTTGTATAGACAAACACTAGTGAGCCAAAATTGTCAAATTTGCTCAAGTGTTTTAGGTTTTGGGTGAGTGATTAATTGTGAAAACAAACACTTATTAGAGGGTCTTAAGTTTGCTTTTATTATCTCTTTGTAAAAAAGGTTTTGATCAAGGCTTTGGGTAGAAGCTTGATCGGTTGTAAGGGTTTCCTCCTAATCCTAGAAAAGGAGACGAATCAATAGTGGATTGATTGTGAAATCCTTAGTGGGGAGCTAAGGTAGTGGATGTAGACCTTGGTTAGAAGGTTGAACCACTATAAATCATTGTGTCAATCTTTATTTTAGCTTCCTTAACCCTTCCACCCAAACATCCACCTCTCCACCACTTGGTGAGCAATATTGGTTGATCGAATCGAGCCCCACACAACTCAACCATTGGTATCAGAGCTTGGCTCAATCGAAGAGGATTAACATCCTATTCATAAGATCCAGCAAGCTCGATCACTATTTCATAAACCGGCTCAAATGGCACAATCAATCGACAAACCGCCTTTCTTTGACGGAACTCACTATGCCCATTGGAAGAAAAAGATGAAGTTCTTCATCAAATCAAAAGATTACAAGATATGCAATGTAGTTGAATATGGTCCGTTCGTGCCTCAAAGAAGTAAAGCGGAGTGGAGTGCCGACGATCGCAAGAAGATGGAGCTAAATTGCAAAGCCTTGCACATTCTATTTTGTGCATTTGGTCCATCCATCTATGAGAAGATGTCTTCTTGTGAGAGTTCCAAGGAGGTATGGGACAAGCTTGAGGTCACATACGAGGGAACCAATGAAGTCATGGAGACCAAGATTGGGCTCCTAACCCTTGAGTATGAGAACTTCAAAATGGATCCGGAAGAGAACATCGAGAAGATGTTTGATAGGTTCTCCACAATCACCAATGGTCTCAAAGGCTATGGAGAAGCCATCCCGGAGGAAAATCTTGTTCGAAAGCTCATCTACTCACTTCCCGAGTCTTGGGACTCAAAGAGGACCGCCATCATCGAAGCCAAGAATTTGAAGACCTTGAAGCTTGATGAACTCATGGGGTCACTCCTTACTCATCAAATCATGAAGAAGAATAAAAAGGATGAGAAGAAGAGGGAAGAAATTAGAGCTATGGGAGAGAAGAAAATCAAAGGGCTTGGCATCAATGCAAGTGCCATGGCTCTCAAATCCTCCACTTGCCATCATGTCTACTCAAGTGAAGAGGAGGATCAAGATGAAGAGATAGTTCATCTCTTCAAGAAGTGTGCCCCATTCATGAAGAAAGCCTTGAGAGAGCTTGAACGAGAACCTAAAAGAAAGGAGAGGGCAAGCATTTCTAGCCATAAGAAGAAGGCATATGTGGCTACTTGGAGTGATGAAGACTCCACCGACGATGAACAAGCCAACCTTTGCCTTATGGCCATCGAAGAAGATTCAAGGGTAACTTCTAATTCATCTACTTCATGTTCTTATTCCTTTGATGAATTACAGGATGCCTATGATGATTTGGTTTTAGATTTTAAAAGCCACATTTTGAAAAACAATAAATTGATTTCAAAGTTAAAAATTCAAAATGATTTGCTTTCTAAAACCAAACTTGAACTTGAAGCAAAACTTGAAGAGTTTGAATTAAAATGTTTTGATTTACAAAAATTGCTTCAAAAAGTTCAAGAAGAAAAGGATTTGATTTCCAAAGAGCTTGAAAAGAAAACAATTTTGGAAAATCAAACTTTTATGTTAGACAATCTAGTGCCCCTAGATTTATAAAAGGTAAATGTTTTAGAAGTGTTTGGGTCCCAAAAGGACTAACCACTTCAATTAAAAAGGATGACATTGAAAAATGGATTCCTAAGGGGTCTAAAATTTGTGCTACTAACGTTCACGGATCCAAAGCAATTTGGATACAAAAAATTACTTGATTGTCTATTGCTAGGTGTGATGGATATGTTCAACAAGTCAAACATTGAGGGGGAGCTCCATGCACACAAGGAAGAACACTTGGAGAAGGAAGGCTTCACATCCTCTCTTGAGTTCAAGTGTTGGTAAAAATCTAGTTGTTTTAGCAATTTATTTTGTTTTATTTTTAGTTAATTAAACTAGATGATTATATATGTTGGACTAACATTTTTTATGATGCTTTGAGAAAGGGGGAGCCATTTTAAAACGAAAAATCTTATTTTTGTCAAAATTTTTACCTCCATTGTTACTTTGAACTTAATGTTTAAATTCATTTTGATATAACAAAAAGGGGGAGAAATGGTTTAAAAAAATTTGAAAATTTGAATTTTTAAATGAATAAGGGGGACCTTTACTTGATTTACATTCTTAATTCTCTTATTCACATTTTTAAAGTTAAAGGAGGAGAATCCCAAATAATTTTTCAAGTTAGTTTTATTATATCAAAAAGGGGGAGATTGTAGAACTAATGTTTTGATATAATAATTGAAAAATGTTTTGGACTGATTTAAAAAGTATTTAAAACATTTACAAAGTCCAAACAACTTGAAATTATGTTTAGGGAAGTTTTTATAAAGGGTTTTTATTTTTTCCAAAGCCAAACTTCACAAAACTGTCTAGGTGTTTCGAAACACCTTAGGGCGTTTCGAAACAGGGGATTACAGTAGCCAAAACGTTTCGAAACGGGCTTTCCTTGGACAGGATTTTTGCCCAGCGTTTCGAAACGGGCTAGGCCGTTTCGATACGCCTACGTGGCATTGACCAGAACAGTCATAAACCCCAACGGCTCTTTTCCAACGAACTTTCAAATGCAGGCGTTTCGATACAGACTTATAGCGTTTCGATACACGTTTCGAAACATCAAAGGGGTGTTCCGAAACGGGTACCCTGACAGACTGCAACGACTCTTTCCATATAGAGAGTGTTTCGAAACGGGGAGCTGCAGAACTGCATTTATGGTGGGAATTAAAGTCCTCAACGGCTCCAATTTGATCCCAACGGCTAGTAACGGCTACAAACTCTTTTGAGAGTATAAAAGGGACCTCCAAGCATCAAGAGAAGACTAATGCTCATATTGTCAAACATCAAATGATCAAAAAGTGTCTTAGTGCTTAAATTGTCAATTCTTGTATAGACAAACACTAGTGAGCCAAAATTGTCAAATTTGCTCAAGTGTTTTAGGTTTTGGGTGAGTGATTAATTGTGCAAACAAACACCTATTAGAGGGTCTTAAGTTTGCTTTTATTATCTCTTTGTAAAAAGGGTTTTGATCAAGGCTTTGGGTAGAAGCTTTATCGGTTGTAAGGGTTTCCTCTTAATCCTAGAAAAGGGGACGAATCAATAGTGGATTGATTGTGAAATCCTTAGTGGGGAGCTAAGGTAGTGGATGTAGACCTTGGTTAGAAGGTTGAACCACTATAAATCATTATGTCAATCTTTATTTTAGCTTCCTTAACCCTTCCACCCAAACATCCACCTCTCCACCACTTGGTGAGCAATATTGGTTGATCGAATCGAGCCCCACACAACTCAACACAAAAGCATAGAAGAAGAGATGGATCAAACCGTTTGCTTTAAGTGCCAAAAACTGGGTCATATTCGTTCCGAGTGCCCTCAACTCAAGAAGAAGGGCTTTGAGAAGAAGAAGAAGCTCAAAGTCAAGCTTGCTACTTGGAGTGATGAGGAGTCATCCGAGGATGAGGAACACGAAGTGGCCAACCTTTGCCTCATAGCTCTTGAGGAGGATTCTTCTATGGTAACCTCTAACTCATCTTCATTTGATTTTACATTTGATGAATTGCACGATGCTTATGATGAGTTGCTAGAGGTTTATGATGAGTTAGTTAAGAAGTATAAAGAGTCGGTTCTAAAGAATAGAAAAATCATTTCGGAATTAAATGCTAAAAATGACTCACTTTCTCAAGCTAACTTGAAATTTGAGAAAAAGTGTAACGCCCCGGTTTTGGGCTTAGGAGTTTTGGGCGTTGACCGGTTGGTCAAAGTGCTGTTCGAATCTAAAGAGGTTAATTTAGGAAAGCCTAGTTCGGGTTGCATTAAAAATATGAAAAAATGTTCTAAAATCATCTTTTAATATAATTAAGTGAACTGTGAAATCAATTTTGGAAAATGAGTTTTGGAAGTGTGACATTTTGGCTAGTGACCAAAATGTAATTTTCGCAAGTTTGGTGGTTGTTTTATAAAGGGTTGGAACTTTGAATCTTTAAGGAGCTATTAATCCAAAAGTGGTTTCTCCAGATTTTTCTAAGATATTATAAGCTATTTTCTGATTTTAAAGATATCAAAAAGGAGGGAAAAGCTCATTTGGCAATTTTCTCAACTAACTTCTCAATTTTCTTCTCTCATTTTCTCTCAACCCAAACACTACATTTCCAGAGATTTGTTTCTGATTTTCTCACCTAAATTCCTCCTTTCAACTCTCATTTGATTCCAAATCAACATATCTTCAAAACCTCTTCAATTGCTACAAGTTTCAACAAGCATTTTGATTGCAAAAAGTGGAGAAACACAAGTTTGGAGGTAAGAACGTCCTTCTCCTCTAAACTATCAGTTCTTTACTGAAATTCCTAAGTTTTCAATCCTTAATTGATGTTTAATTAAAGGTTTTAAAGTGTTGAAATGGATCTTGGCTTATTATGCAAGATTTTGATGATTTTTGATGATTTTCGTTAGATCTGATTAATCTGTGATTTGAGAGGTGTTTTTGATGTTAAATGATCTCTAAAATGATATGGAATTGAGTTTTGATTGATGCAATCCCGGATAGGTTGAGTTTCCTAAGTTTAGCTTGTGTTTCAAGGTAGTTTTTGAGGTGATCTTGGTGATCTGATGTTGCTGGAGGTATAAGGTTGTTAATAGGTTGTTTTTAGATGTTATATGATGTTAATGGAAGTGAGGTTTTGCTGGTTTATGGCTGGGCTTTGTTTAGAAGTGGTTTGGATGCATTTTCGGTTGTGTTTGGTGGCCGAAAATGGAGGTTGGATGAGAGCAGCGAGTTTAGGTGCTTTCATTGAAGCAATTAATGCATGATGATGCATTAATCCTCTGCTTTGATGTGTTGAAACAGGGGAGGCATCTTTGGATCCAAGATTGGTTGATCCGGAAGCTTGATTTGGTGCTTTGGCTTGAAGCAAAGTGGAAATCGGTGAGTGAGTTTGTGGAAATTGGATTTTCAGCTTTAAAACCAAGGTTTGAAGGTTTTGGGAGCTTAGTTTAAGTCTAAACAACTTTGCTAAGCTCAAGTGTATGTTTTCGGATTTTCTCTCTAGTGGTGGCCATGACTTTGATGTGTTGCAAAATGATGATTTGCATGTTTTAATTACTGTTTTGAAAGCATGTTTTAGCATGGATTTTGCTGATTATGTAAGCCATATGTTGAAGGTAACTCTAGGTAGGAGTTCCTTTCTTTTGTACATTGAAATGATGTGGTTTGATGCTTTGAAATGCATGATGAAAATGGCTTGGTTTAATGCTTTAAAACAGTGGATTAAATGATGAAAATGATGTATATTGGCAAGTGATGTTTTGAAAAGATTAAGGTCACTAAGGTGGTTAAAAGTCCTTGAGTGAGCCTTGTTACTTAAGATCATCAAGGTGGTTAAAAGTCCTTGGATGAGTCTTGTTGCGGACACTAAGGTGGTTAAAAGTCCTTAGGTGATCCTTCCATGGTGTTTAAAAGTCCATGGGGCCAAGGTGTTTAAAAGTCCTTGGGGCCAAGGTGTTTAAAAGTCCTTGGGGTGATTCAAGCATTGGACACAAAGGTGGTTAAAAGTCCTTGTGTGCTCCTTATTCATGGTGTTTAAAAGTCCATGGCCAAGGTGTTTAAAAGTCCTTGGGGCCAAGGTGTTTAAAAGTCCTTGGGAAAGTTGTTGAACTTGTTTTATGAAATGGAATTTGTCACTTGAGCCAATATGACATGTTAAGTATATTATGAAGCATGAGATGCTTGTTTTAATGTTTATGTTGAAGCATGGGATTGCTTGTTTTAAGTATGCTTTTGAGCATGTGCAAGGATTGATTTCAAGCATGTTTATAAATGGTTTTAATTGCATTATTGAATTGTTTTTAATGAGCATGCCTCACTAAGCTTTTGCTTACGCTCTCTACGTTTTCTTAATTCAATAATGCAGAGCATTAGAGTACCTTGGGGGGCAGCAAGAAAGGGCAAGCAATCAAGTTCAAGTGAAGCTCAATGTATGAAGGTTTTATAAGTACATTTTAGCTTTTGTGTGATTTGGCAATGGGGACCAATGTGTATGTTTTGGGAGGTGTTTGAGACTCCCTAAGTATGTTGAATGTTGTTAAGATTGCTGGTTTATGAATTGGAACCTTATATGCTTGTTTTGGAAGTTTGGTGTTGAATAGCTAGCTTGTGTAGGAAGCATGCCTATAGAATTGGGGCTTTTTGCATATGATGTTAGATTGATGTTGTGATGGTGCCTATAAGTCTTAAATATGTTTAATTGCATGCTGGTAAAGTTTGGTGACATTTGGAGCATGTTTGAATGATCTATTGCATGTTTTGGAATGCCAATTTGCTGCAATCTGTGCAGGCGTTTCGGAACAGTGTGCACCGTTTCGGAACGGGTGCCTTGCATGAACCCAGGCGTCCGAAACGGTATGCACCGTTTCGAAACGGTTTGGTCTCTGCCAAGGCCGTGTTTCGGAACGGGGTCGATCGGTTTCGGAACGGCCCGTGTTTCGGAACGGGGTTGATCGGTTTCGGAACGGCCGACCGTTAGGGGCTGACATTGGCAGTTATATGTTTTGAATTGTTTACGTTTTGGTCCTGAATCTTGTTTGTTCAATTGTATGAGCTTGGGAAGTCATTTTGAGCTGAAATTTCACAGAGAAGCATGAAACCTGATTAATTTCAAGATGGTAACTTTAATTTGGGTTAAGTCCTTTTAATTATCAGAAATTACAATTTGGTCCCTAAAGTTGTAATTTGTTCAATTGGGTCCCTGTTTGATCTCTGATGTTTGTGATCTTTGAGTACGATGCTTGTGTGATCACAATTAGGACTAATGTGCATCTAGACAAGAGTAAAAAGAAAAAAAAGGGTCGTTAATCAAGGTTGACTTTCGGGTTGACTTTGGTTTTCCCCGTGTGACTTTCTTAATTCGGGTCAACCGTCTAGGCCGGGTTAAGGGGGTTACAAAAAGATCTTAGGTTTACAAGATGAACTTAGATTCTTTCAAGATGAAAATGTAGACTTAAACAATATTATTTCTCAATGAAATAGTGAACACCGAAAGATGTTAAATGAACTTAATAAATCTTTCAATGGTGTTGTTAATGTGAAAAATGAAATAGGTTAATCACCTAGATCAAACCAGCCTAAAAAAGAACAATAACTACAAACAAAGTGGCTTCCATAGGCATAATAGGACTAAAAGAATTAGAAGTGTATGTGTTCCTAAGGAACTTGTCAAATCTAATAATATTAATGCCATATCACATTGGATTCCTAAGGGAACCAAGCTTTTGGGAGCTAACACTCATGGACCCAAAATGATTTGGGTACCAAAAACCTAGGCTTAATATCGTTGTTTGTAGGGGGAACATTGCTATAAGACCAAAGCACAAAGCCAAAACTCATAGTACCTTGATAGTGGATGCTCGAGGCACATGACCGGAGACAAGAGTCGATTCATGGACTTAAAGCCAAAAAGTGGAGGAGCAGTGACATTTGGTGACAACTCCAAATGCCACATTAAATGTATTGGATCCGTAGGTAATCACTCTACTATACTCATTGAAAATGTTTTATATGTCGATGGTCTAAAACACAATTTATTGAGCATTAGTCAATTGTGTGACAAAGAGTTTAATGTCTTATTTGATAAAAATGAGTGCAAAATTATTGACATTAAATCAAATAATATAATGCTCATTGGTCATCACATAGGTAACATATACATGATGCATTTAGATGACATTCATACATCCCATTCATGTTTTGTTGCACAAAATGAAAATGATGCATGGCTATGGCATAGGAAACTAGAACATGCTAGCATTAGTGTTTTAGAAAAATTAGTTTCCCTAAATCTAGTTAGAGGTTTACCCAAGATCAAATTATCAAATGACACAATATGTGATGCATGCTCTAAGGGTAAACAACATAGATCATCTTTTAAATCCATTAATGATGTTTCTACAAGTAAGTGTTTACAACTAATTCACATGGATTTATTTGGGCCTATTAGAACTGTGAGCTTGGGTGGTAAATCGTATGCATTTGTACTTGTTGATGACTATTCTAGAGTTACTTGGGTTCTATTCTTAATTACTAAAGATGAGGCTTTAGAAAAATTCAACTCATTTTCAAAAATAACTCAAAATGATCTCGAACTTAAAATTTCCCATATTAGAAGTGATCATGGAACCAAATTTCAAAATCTAGGTTTTGAAGAGTTTTTAAATGAAAATGGTATTAGACACAATTTTTCGGCTCCTTGAACTCCTCAATAAATGGGGTAGTTGAGAGGAAAAATAAGACTTTACAAGAAATTGCTAGAACCACCGCTTGCTACATTGTAAATCAAGTAATGATTAGACCACTTTTTAAGAAAACATCATATGAGATTTTAAAATCTAAAAAGCCTAACATTAGCTATTTTCATCCATTTTGTTGCAATTGTTTTGTTTTAAATAATGGTAAAGACAACTTAGGTAAATTTGATGCTAAAAGTGATGAAGCTATTTTCTTAGGGTATTCTTTAACCTCTAAATCCTATCGTGTATTTAATAAGAGAAATTTAGTAGTAGAAGAGTCTATTCATGTTGTATTCGATGATAACCTCCTTCCGAGGAAGGAATCTTGTGATGATGATGATGTAGGAATCCTTAATGCCTTTGATAGAGGACAAACTTCAAAGGAAGATAAGATTCTGACTAAAGATGAGGATGCACAAGATCCACCTCTTGAAGCCTTGAAGGACTTGGCTCTTGAGCTACCCAAGGGAGTACAACTATGTCAAAGGTGGTGAAATCTTGGGTGATCCATCCAAGGGGGTAACTACTAGATCTTCTCTTAAACTCATGAATCATGTTGCTTTTATCTCATGCATGGAGCCTACGAACATTAAAGAAGCATTAAATGATGATTTTTGGATTATGGCTATGCAGGAAGAGTTAAACCAATTTGAGAGAAGTAATGTATGGACATTAGTTGAAAGACCTAGTAATCAATCTACTATAGGAACTAAATGAGTATTTAGGAATAAACTAGATGAGAGTGGTATCATTGTGAGAAATAAAGCTAGATTAGTTGCTCAAGGTTACACTCAAGAAGAGAGAATAGATTTTGATGAAACCTATGCACCCATAGCTAGAATGGAAGCTATTAGAATGTTGCTTGCATATGCATGTTATCATAATTTCAAGTTGTTTCATATGGATGCGAAAATTGCATTTTTAAATGGTTTTATAAATGAGGAAGTGTATGTGGAACAACCAACGGGTTTTGAAGATTCAAAATTTCTAAATCATGTTTTCAAACTAACCAAAGCACTTTAAGGTTTAAAACAAGCTTCTAGAGCTTGGTATGAAAGACTTTCAAACTTTTTGATTGAAAAAGGTTTTAAAAAAGGTAATGTGGATACTACACTTTTCATAAAAGATATAAAAATGACATCTTAGTAGTACAAATATATGTTGATGATATTATTTTTGGATCTACTAATGAGTGTCATTGCAGGGAGTTTACTAAGTTAATGCAAGGTGAATTCGAGATGAGCATGATGAGGGAGCTCTCATTCTTTTTGGGACTCCAAATCAAGCAAATGAAGGATGGCACCTTCATCAATCAAGAAAAATACTTGAAAAATATGCTCAAGAAGTTTGGCTTGGAGCAAGAAAAGCCTCAAGCTACACCAATGAGCTCATCTACAAAGCTTGACAAAGATGAAGGAGGTAAGTGTGTTGACTCTAAGCTTTATCGCTCTATGTTTGGATCTTTGCTTTACCTTACTGCAAGTAGATTGGATATTTTGTTTAGTGTTTGCTTGTATGCTAGGTTTCAAGCTAGTCCTAGAGAGTCTCACCTTATTGCCGTTAAGAGAATCTTTAGGTACCTTAGAGATACCCCTTGTCTAGGTCTTTGGTACCCTAGAGACTCAACTTTCAACCATCATGCTTATTTGGATGCGAATTATGGGGGGTGTAAAATCGATAGGAAGAGTACTTCGAGAACATGTCAATTCTTAGGTAGTATGCTCATATCTTGGTTCTCTAAGAAACAAAATAGTGTAGCTCTATCTACCACCGAAGCCGAGTACATATCCTTAGGGAGTTGTTGTGCTCAAGTCCTTTGGATGAAGCAACAACTCTTAGATTATGATATTAAAGTTGAAACCATACCCCATAAGTGTGACAACACTAGTGCCATATGCTTAACTAAAAATCCCATCCAACACTCTAGAACCAAACATATAGAAATAAAGCATCATTTCATTAGAGATCATGTCCTTAAGAAGATGTTGTTATAGAGTACGTTGACACCTTGAACCAACTAGCAGACATTTTTACTAAACCTCTAGACAAAGAGTATTTTTGGTCCTTTAGGAGAGAGTTAGGTCTAACTAGCCTTCCTTGACCATTTAAGACTCTTTTTGAGGTTAAAATTGCATGTTTATGTGTTGTTGATCTTAAAAATATCCATGCTTATTGTAACCCCCTAAATCCGACCCAGAAGGAATGGGTCGAATTTAGGAAGTAACAATTGGAAACTTGTCCCTCAAGAAACAATTTAGGTTAAAATATTTTGTAATTCAAAAGAATCGATTAAGTAAGTAAAACTCAACAAATATTTCGATTAAAATAAAACACAATCTTTTAAACGATATTCTGATATTTAATTAAAATTCCGAAAGTAACTTTGTAGATGCATGCATTTAATAAATCACAAATTAAAAATAGTTCCAATGTCCGTATTACACAAATATTCCAAACAATATTAAAATAATAAATCTGAGGTAACAGAAAAGTTCGTACTGAATAATATTTTATCTGAATAAACAAGAGAAGCTCCAAGTACCGATCGCCTAAAAAGTTTGAGATATCTGAAAAGTAAAAACTAACGGGTGTAAGCTAAAGAGCTTAGTGTGTCTCTAAAGTGCAACCGAAAACAAAACAAAACAAAACAATATTTTATTTTCTGATAAAGACTTTTCTGAAAACACAACAAAACCGAATCATGATGATATGATGTCTGATGCACATGACACATAGTACCCATCTCCAATACACCGAAAAGTAAGGTTCCCTAGAACCTACTTTCTCCATCATCACCATCCGAAGTGGAACTCAGCCCGAAGGGTGGAACCACTGATCCGAAGCGGAATTCAACCCCAAAGGATGAAACCTCTAATCCGAAGTGGAATTCAACCCGAAGGTTGAAACCACTGAACTTCCCCGAACAAATTCCAAACCATATACCCACAATGATATGATGCAGATTTTAAAATCCGAGTCTAATCCGAAACTTGAATTATGAAAATTCAAGTTCACAATACTATAAATCAAATGTTTTACGATTCCAAAAATCCGATATTTCACTTAAATCACAGTGTGACATGTTATGCATGATGTTTGAAAACATTCACCCAATCACAACAGAGTATAAACACAAAATGTACAAAACATTTACTTATACTAATACCAGAAAAGCATATAAAATTTATAGAACAGAAAGAAACACTCAAGTTTATAAATTAGGAAGAGACACACCTTAAGCAACAGAAGCTCTAATGTCGAGAAAAGCGCATCTCATGCTCAGATCTAGCTGAATCAGGACCTACGAAGGTATGAATACTATATTAGTATTTATTACTAACACTAAGCCACCGACTAAAACACTAAAAATCGAACTGAAGATATACTAACGTGAAGATCTCAAAGAACGTGCACGATCGATCTAAACAATTGGAGGTAACCCAACGGTCCCAAAGTTGGCATATGAACACGAGAATATTCCAAATCAGATTCTGAAATCATAACTTATCATATTCCAATAACAATACTTAAAATGAGCAAAACTGAGCTTTCGGAAACTATTTAAGCAGAACGGGTAACGGATACAGACTTAGGACGTTGAGAAATGTTAAGATGCACGTTTTTCTAAAAAGTCAAATCTCAATCAATCATTGTCAAAGTCAACTCTAACTATCAAAGTCAACTGTCCAAGATCAACAATCAAGGTTCAGTCAACTCGGTCAAAATGATACTGGTCAAAGGGTTAAACTATCAAAAGTCAAACTGTTTCGGTCAACACTGGTCAAGATTATAAAAAAAGTCATATCCGGTTCACTGGTCCATGGTTTGATCGGTTCACATTATCAGCTTAGATTATTGGGTCCCTTAATTTTTTTTTGGTTCAAAACTTAAACACACACACAATCCAGGCCTCACGATATGGTTCAAACCCAGCCATGCACACACACAACTCACGGGCCGAACACCAGACCCAAACTACACCCCCACTCCCAAAGCCCATCATCATCACCCTTTTTCCACCAGAAATGGCTAGGGTTTGCAGAACCCCTTGACGGCGCAACCCAACCCAACCCGACGGCGGCGGTAGATCAACAAAGGTGGCGGCACATAATGGCTAGGACGACGGCGGCTCACCGGAAACCCAAAACAATTACCACAATGGTTATTCACGGTCACAACACAACGGAATCCGAAATCAAACCACAACTCACAGAAAGACTAACAAAAAAAGAGGCTAACAGTGGCTTACCTAAACTGACGAACAAATATGAGGCTGCGCAACTCGTCAGAGAGGACACGACGACGACAAAAGCCAAACGACAGCGGCGCAGATACAAACAACGATGGTATGACACGACGAGGATAACACCAACCACTACAACGAAGGAGGATGACGGCGACGATGGCAGAAAGGGGAGTCGAACGGTTTCCTATAGTTACCGAGCAAACGACGTCCGATTAGGCTGGTTTGGTAGGTGGGGTTTGATCGCGGGTCCAAGACAGTTTCATCGCTAGTGGCCGAGCAAGCCACAAACGGCGGTGGAGGCTTGGTCGGGGCTTCGCCGGAAATGAAATGGAGTGAGGGTGATGGTGAGATGAAAAACGAGAGAGGGAAGACTGAGATAGGGGGAGTGCGGCTGCTCACTAAAAAAAAGGTTTCTGAAACTAAAAATGAGATTTTATATATCATTTAAAGGGTAAACTACAAGGCAAAACCTTCAAAGTTCTAGGGTTCACGAATAAGGCACCAAAGATTATCCGATTGACAAAATGGTCACTGAAGTTCTGAATTATTTCAAATTAATCTCTAAATTTTGATTTTCCCCCAATTAAATCCATAATTTAAATTAGTTTCAAGATTTAAATTCCCAAATTTTAGGGTTTTTAAATCTAGGGATTTCAAAATTCAGAATTTTCTAAATTGGGGAAAATTCGGGGTGTTACACTTATAGCTAGGGGAAGTATGTTTCTATTAAAATAAGCTTAGAACTGCTCATTCATCAATTCCATTCATTTAGAAGGTGTTAAAATCGAGCCTTTGGTTGTTCTCAAAGCCCAAAATGCATTTCTGGGCATATGGTATCGATACGGTCATGTGCGTATCGATACGAGTACTATATTAGCTTTCCAGACTAAATTTTGCCTAAAACGAGTATCGATACGGTTTAACACGTTTCGATACGATCTAAGAGCATTTCGATACAGATAATATCCGTTTCGATATAGACCTTTGACGAGCGTTCCCTGTGAATTATGATTTTACCCCTGTATCGATACACCCTCAAACGTATTGATACTCGATTGTGCAGACAACTTCTTAATGACATTTAAAGAGTTTCACTTTTACCAAAATTGCAATTTTAAAACCGTAGCCGTTTTCGCTCTATAAAAGCCTCTCAATCCCTCATATTTTTCACCACACAACTCAAAATCTCTTGAGGGTTTTCAACATCAAGCCAAGCTTTTCATCAATTTGGTGCAAAGTTCTTCTCCCATCCCTCTCTATCAATATCAATGTATAAATCTCCTTTTTCTTTTTATTTTATTTGATTTTCGTTTTAAATTTTCTTTTGTTTTGTTTTCTCAAAAACAAACTTTTTCAAACTTTTTGTTTTGGTTCTCAAGTTTTTTTTGAAAACCTTGATTATTGATTTTCAATGGGTTGAATGAGAAAGTTAATGCATACACTGTTTTTGATCTATTTCTCTAGTCAATGGCACCCAAAAAGAGAGCACGTATTAGTGAAGTCGTTGAAGGTTTCAATGCTGGAGATGGTACTCGCCCGAACCTCACTCTTATCTATCAACAATGCTTTAAGACCACCGGAGATCTCACCTATTTCCGGCAATTTCAAAACTACAAAATCCGTCCGGAGAGGGTAATTTCCTTTCCTTTTCTCAACTCGGAGCGCTTCAAATTTGTTTGCTTACCTTTGTTCGAAGAATGGATATTTATGGATTTTATTCAAATTCCAAACTTTTTCTATCGCAATTTGGTTTTGATTTTTTTATGCTAATGCCAAGTGTGTTACCAATCAAGCGGGTGTTGTTACGGCCGTTAATTCTTATCTAATGGGTAAAAAGATCACCATCAATGTTCAATCCATTTGTGATGTGTTCAAGTTAGAGGATGAGGGTCTTGATGATGAGAATTCTCTTGGCCATGTCTTGGGAGGTGCCGTGACTACTCTTAATGCTCAAGATCGAATCCTTCACTTGATGGTTTCTTGGTGGTTTAGGCTTTCGGGAGGCAAGTATTCAACTATCCGCCTAGTAGACGACTTTTGGATTTGGTACTTCCGTGAAAGAAAACAACCAAACCTTGCTCATATTATGTTTGCAGAGATTGTCTATCTCGTGCAACATCGCCACACTACTCTTGTCACTTCATTCACTTATGGAACGACCTTGAGTTATTTCTTCACCCAAAAGGAGATAGATTGTTCTCAGGACTACCTGACTCCCCTCACCGATCATATTGATGAAAGATCTCTTTCAAGGGGAAAGTTCATGTACTTCAATGGTAGTTGGCTTCATCTCTCCGAGCTCCCTAGCGATGCCATTCCGGAAGAAATTGCTAATCCTCAAGCTGCTCAAGCTCCTCAAGCTCCTCCTCGACCTTCCATGGATGCCCTCATGACTTTTCTCAACGAGCAATTCACGGGCTTGCACACAGGAATTGCTTCCATGGATCAAGCGATGAATTTAGGGTTTGCTGCTATTGATACATGCTTTACAAGCCTTGAAGATCGTGTGAAGAATGTGGAGACGCGTCTCACTTCTCCTGAAGGCGGTCATAACTCGATGAACATATCTCTTATTGTTTTTCATGACGAGTGGCGTCAATCTCGGATGAATGATGATGCACATGAAGAGGACGATGAAGATGATGAAGATGGAGATGGAGAAGTGCAGTAGTTCATCTTTGCATATCATTCATGTCATCTAGGATATCTATTTATGCACTTTGAATTATGTTTTTAGGACTAAGTTTGCATTCTCAAACCTTTGCTTTGAGTATTGCTATTTGGATTTTATGTTGATGTTTTCTTTATTTTGAACTTAATGATTATCTATAATATGTTGCTTGGTTATTATTTATGCCTTTTGCTTATGTTTATCAATGTCTCTATTTTAGATCTAACAAAATGAGGGAGAGGGAACAAGATCACACTTAAAATTTTGATAGTTAACTTAAATTTTACGTAGCTAATATTAAGGGGGAGTTATTTTGCAAAGTTTTTCAAAAGTCTCAAAAATTTCAAGTTTTGGTTTTATTATATCAAAAATGGGGAGATTGTAAAACATATGTTTGATTTTGATATAACAATGTATGTTAAGGATTAAATTGAAAACTTGAAATATATTTTTAAGTCTCTCAAAAGATTTTAAATCAACGAGGCTTTAATCTAATTTGAAAAACTGAAACTCCAAATATGTTCTAAGTGCTCCAAGGCCAAACTATTGAAAAACGTCCAGGCGTATCGATACGCTTCTAGCCGTATCGATACACTTTCATCCGTATCGATACCTTTTTTACAAAGTTGGCTACTGAAGACACGTGTTTCGATACGCCTCTCACCGTTTCGAAACAACGTATCGAAACAGATTGCATATGTATCGATACGCTCTCTCTGTAAAACTAAAGGAGTTTGAATGGCGTACTAATACGGTTTTAATGGAATTTTAAATTTGAAAGCCTTTAATGTTTTCGACCGTTGGTGTCCGTTGTTAGGTAATTGAAATTTAAAGTGGTGGTTGTCCCATACCAATATGCCCTTTGCCGTATCGATATGGAAACTTCTAGTGAGCTTTGTGGAATAAATTGCATCGATACTGATGTTCCCTGTATCGAAATGGTCCCTGTCCCGTACCGATAGGCTTACTCGCGTATCGATACGCCCCTCTTGTTATTGTGCAACGACTCTTTTTGTTTTGAGACAGGTATCGATAGGGGTCCTCGTGTACCAATACAGTAAGTTGTATAAGTGCATTTATGGTGGAAAGAGAGGATCTCAACGGCTATATTCAATACACTAAGCACCCAAACGGCTAGAACTAATGGAGAAGGTATAAAATGAATCCATTTGAAGACTATCAACAAGTATTGCATCAAAAAGAAACATCCTTACAAAAATCCAAGCTCAAATTGCATTATTTCTTATCCTTTGTAAAATCCCAAATTGTATTATGTTCAATTCTGATCTTGTATTCAAATTTGGGTTGAGTGATTGTATTTAAAGGGGCAATCTTGTATTAAGAGATATCTTTCTTGCCTAAATTTCTTCTTTGTACTCTTGTGAGGGTTTGGTCAAATTTTGGGTAGAAAATTTGACCGGTATTGTAAAGGTTACCCTCTAAGCCTTGAAAAGGGGAAGAGCAATTAGTGGATTCTTGGAAAATTCTTAGTGGTAGCTAAGGTAATGGATGCAGAGTTCATTTGAAACTTGAACCACTCTAAAATTCCTTCTTCTTCATTTTTAGCCATTCTATTTTCTCCAACAATTTAAAAAACTCAATTCACCCCCTCTTGGCTTTGATCAATCCATTGATCCACTCAACATTTATATTTTGGGATTATGTTTCATTATATATTTACAGAATTCATTTCAAATATTTTATTAAATGAACAAAATATTTTTATAATATGTTGGTTTTGAAAACAATGATGATATTTTACGGTAATTATTATTATTTAATAATTATTTTGTTTAATAAATTATTTAAACCTAAAATCTATTACTTCGGGGAAAAATTTCCAACGTCGACTTCCTAAATTCGGTCTTTTCTTCTAGGCCGGGTTTAGAGGGGCTTACTTTTGTGGTATCAAAGCTAATTTCAACCCTCGGACTATAAGGCTCACACAAAATTTTAAGCCAAAAATAACTTTTTGCATGCATATTAAACGTTTTGGGTAAAATGAGATTTTCTGATCAATTTATTATTTTATTGAATTAAATACAATATATATTTTGAATAGAAACCCCAAGTACCAACTCTAAATCTAGGTTAATCCCTTTTATAGATAGACTATTATGTCACCTCATAGGAGCTATAAATTAGCGACCGATCGTAATCTTACTCGTTCCTATAAATTTGAGATTAAAGCCTATTTGAAAACTCTGTGTTGTCATTTATAACCTGATCTAAAATTTCTTTTTAAAATGTTATCAAAACCTTTATTTTTGTAAGTATGTCGTTCGTCTAAAATTTTTGAGGACAAAGTTTCTTTTAAGGGTGAGAGAGTTGTAACACCCCAAAAATCACGCTCAAATTGTAAACCCTATATTCAAAAAATTCCTAATTGAAAACCCTAACAATTGAGAATTTTTAATTCAGAACTCTAACTTTTTATGAGGGACTAATTAAGAATTTTTATCAAACTTGGAAGCCAATATGAAATTTCTTGAAAGTTTAAGGACTGACTCCATAAGTAACCCTTTATCAAATTGAATTTTATTTCCCGCTATGTTTGTTGAAAACAATGTCCTTCTTCCATTTTATTTTTATTTTATTGTTTTATTTATTTATTTATTAAAACCATAAATTATTATCATCTATATTTTTAACACACATATATATATACATGCACGCCATTGAAACCTTATACCCTACTATCGCCGTCAAACTTTTCCTATGATTTGGAATTGATTCTTAACCTCAAATTACTAATGGAAGCCGCACCTATCTTCATCTCTTCATTCGAATAAAAATTTCAGCTCCTTTATTAATTTCAATGATACAACCTACAAATTAACTTTGCCTTCACCAAGTTGTATCAAGGTACTAATATAGTTAGATCCAATATTTTTTTATTATGGAAAATCATATCATTCAATAGGATGAAGTTGCTTTGGCTAATGTGTGTTTTCTTCTGGTGCTATAATAAAATTATATACTATTTTTATGTGTTGGTGTTTTACCTCTTATGTGATTATTTATATGTATTATGGCTTGTATGGTTGACATCATATGCATATGATTTCAGAATTTGTTTTGAATACGTATTATGAACATTTGATTTATGAAACATCGGATTTACAAAACTATGATTTATGGATTTATGGACTATGATTTACGAATTATGTTCATGGAATATCAGATTTATGGAATGAGTTTTTATGAAACTTGAATTTTAAACATCATATGTGTATAAGCATGAGTTGGGATTTGTAAGGAGGAAGTTCAGTGGTTTCACCCTTCGGACTGAATTCCACTTCAGATTGGTGGATGTAGGGAGAAGGTTATGGGAACCTTGCTCATTTTTGGCGGGTGCATTGTATTACGCTTGTGATATTTTATCATGTTTTTAAAGAATTTTAAGAAAATATTACTATGTTTTTACGAGTATGATTTTCTTGCACTTTAGAGACACACTAAGCTCTTTAGCTTACTCCTCATAGTTTTCCTTTTTCAGATATCTTAGACTCTAGGCAACTTGGTACTTGAAGGATCTCAATTTTATCAGGTTATTTTATAATTTAGTACAAATTTATTTTGTTATTCATATTAATATTTATTTTTTTGGGGATATTGATATAATTTCAGATTTGTGGCTTATTATTTTTAACATGCATTTTCATACTTTAAATTTGAAAGTTTTATTTAAATTATAAGATTATTAATTTTTTTTGCTCAACAAAATGTCGTATATTACGAAAAAATATAAAACCAAACGTCACAACGGCCGCCTCGTTAAAAACCTCCCTAATCCTAACGGAGGAAAAGAGTACAACCCGTTTGTGACAACAAAACAATGAAAACAATCAGACAACAAACGAACAAAACCAACAACCACCCGATAACGATACCAGACACAAAATAAAGAAACACGCGACACCCCTTCCTTAGCCAATGCATCCCCTAAGCCATTCGCCTCCTGGAAAATATGCGAAAAACACACCGAATGCAAACTAGTACAACTGCTGTCAATCTCATGAAACACCTCCCATTAACGCCACGACTGCTTATCCACATGTAGCACCCAACTAATGGCAACCATGGAATCCGACTCCACCACCAAAGGATAAAATGACCAAGCCGACTGCCGAAAGAAAGTTAACGCAAAAGCAATCACCCGCAATTCAGCCTCATTAGACTCAATACTACCAAGGGGGCCCGAGAACAAGGCCACTATCCTGCATTGTTCATCACGTAACACACCCTCGAAATTTGCAGGACCCGACTTGCCACGCGCGGACCCATCAATAGAAAACTTCAACGTCTCTACCATAGGGGGTTCCCGACTAATACCGTTATGCACATGTCGCGAATTCGGGGTTTCAGTATAGAATAAGATTATTGATTTTAACGTTTGAATTTTATAAATATCGAGACACTTTATATTATTATCAGAAATAATTTATTTTATGTTATTTTAATATATTATAATTCAAATTAGTTTCTTGAGGGTAAAGTTTTCAAACGTGACTTCCTATATTCGGCTATTTCTTCTAGCCCGGGTTTAGGGGTTACACTTACAATCCTATGATAGCAAAACCTAGTATTCAAATCTTAAGCTTAATTGTAATCATACTTGATTCATGTTTCTAAACAAGTAGAGAAAACTAGAAGACTTCAATATAAAAGTATAAGTTTTTTTCATTTATGCTATAAAAGGGCGCGTTCATAAAGCGCGAAAAATTGTGTGTTAATAGATGGAAATCTCTTAAAGTTTTTTTTTAATTACCCGTAATTTTTGTTTACATGTCCGTTGGAAAGTGCTAAGCATCTTATGTTTGGTTGTTTGTTTGTCTAGTAACACTTCTTAAACCTGTCTACTCCTAGACCAGGAAAGGGGTGTTACAGTGATTCTCTTCCATTTCCATTATGGTATTATCAACGATTGCAACAACCCGAAAGAAAACTGATGCTTAGCCTTTACACGCTGACACACCATGCACTCTCCAATCATCTTAGTAGTACTCTCCCTTCAAGCCTCAATACATCTTAGTAGAACCGGGATGCATAGCAAAAGGACTACTATGCGCTTCGGTCAGAATAGTTCACCTCAACTCATCATCATTAGGCACCACTATCCGAACCTTGAAACACAACGCTCCATCATCATTAAAATGAAAATTTGTCAGATTCCCATCCATAATATCCATAACATGCGGCACCAACTCCTCATCAAAATGTTACTTTTCCTTAATCAACTGTGACAAAGATGACTTAACTTGCAACTCGGCCAACAAACCTTCATCTCGCGTCACACTCAACCGTGCAAACATGACCCTCAACTCAACCGCAACCTTCCTACTCAAAGCATTGGCTACCACATTAGCTTTCCTTAGATGATACTCAATCGACAAATCATAATTTTTAAGCAACTCCAATCATCTACGTTGCCTAAGGTTTAAGTCCTTCTAAGTCATCAAATACTTTAAACTCTTATAATTCGTATAAACAACACACTTCTCACCATATAGATAATGCCTCCAAATTTTCAAAGCAAACACAGCCGCGACAAGCTCAAGATTATGGGTAGGATAGTTGCGCTCATGCACCTTCAATTTCCTAGATGCGTATGCCACTACTTTTCCACCCTGCATCAACACCCAAGCCAAGCCAACGCATGATGCATCCATATAAACCACAAACTTTTTACCCGACTCAATTTGAATCAAGATTGGAGCTTGCGTCAAAGCTTTCTTCAACTTCTCGAAAGCTCGTTGTCTATCATCCGTCCACCCAAAGCGAACATTCTTTTGTAACAACTTAGTCAACGAAGCTGTAATTCGTGAAAAACCATCCATAAACCTACAATTATTACAAACAATCCAATGAAACTACGAACTTTCGGCATAGATTTAGGTGACTTCCAACTCATCACCGCCTCAATCTTATACGGATCAACTCGAATACCCCTCACATGTCTAAGAAAGACAAGTTCTCTAAGCCAGAAATCACATTTACTTAACTTAGCATAAATCTGATTATCCAACAAAGCTTGCAACACAATTCACAAGTGTCGATCATGATCATCCTCAGTACGGGAGTATACAAGGATATTATCAATGAACACAACCACGAAGTAATCCAAAAACTCATGGGACACTCGATTTATCAAATCCATGAATGCAACATCTGTATTTGTCAACCCAAACGACTTAACCAATAACTCATAATGCTCGTACCTCATACGAAAAGAAATATTAGGCACATCTACATCCTTCACCTTCAATTGATAATACCCATACCTCAAATCAATCTTAGAAAACACCGAAGCATTTCAAAACTGATTAAACAAATCATCAATCCTTGGCAAAGGGTACTTGTTCTTAATCGTCAACTTGTTCAATTGTCTATAACCAATACACATTTGTGTTGTACCATCATTCTTTTTCACAAACAAAACGGCTTACCCCAAGGTGAAACACCAGACCTAATAAATCCTCGATCAAGCAACTCCTGAAGTTGCATCTTTAAATCTTTCAATTCTTTTGGTGCCATACGATAGAGAGCAATAGACATTGGAGTCGTATTTTCATACAACCCAATTCCAATCTCAACCTCTCAATTCAACGGAAAACCAAACAATTCTTCCGAAAATAAGCCCAAAAACTCACATACCGTAAGTATGTGCTGAACATAAGCTAAGAAAGCCTCACAACATGATTCCATCAAACGACTCGCTTCCAAAGGCGAAACATCATTGGACAAGAATTTAACATTCTCACCCATGATTACCACTTTGTAATCGTCAACAAGTTTCAAGGTAAGTCACTTGGTCTCAAAATCAAATACAACCCTATGTTCGGACAGCCAATCCATACTGAGGTTTACATCAAAACCATGAAAATCAACTCCATCAAATCAACCGCAAACACATGACCTTGAACTGATAAAGGACATAGCCTAAACAACCTTTGTGTAACAACAATGTCACCAAAATAACAAGTTACTTGCATTCCCATGTCTAACATCTCAACAAGGATATCAAGCAAATGTGCATGGTCACTCAAGATGTATGAATGCGTAGAACCAAAATCGATCGAAGATAACAACGGAAAAGATTGCAATGTGAATGTACCTAAAGTCACATCGGTATCATTGCGTTCCTCGCGATGTGCGTACACACTCGCAGGATCACCGCCCTCAGGTTGAACTGCCACTACATGAGCTATAACCCTCTAACCATCCTCTCTATGCTGGAAATTACCACGACCACGCCCACAACCTCCTTATGGTGCAACAACAAGTGCCCTGGCTTGGCCACCACCAGCCAACAACGAAGAATCACGTCTTAGATGGTCAGCCGATCCACATCTCTAACAAGAGTCAGCCACAACAGTCGCAGAAGCCTACCCTTCTCGAGAAAAACGCGGATAGTCTTGCCTCATATGCTCACGCAATCTACATGCCCAACAAGTGTTAAAATTCGGTCTAGCCTAAGCACCTTGACCATGTGCTCCACGCCCAACCCTACCTCCGCCACGACTCGCATCAGAGCGATACTTCTTGTCACGTTTCCTCTTATACTTTTTACCACCAGAACCAAAATCTGCAGCTCTCTTACCTACGCTAGAACCATCTACAGGAGAAGACAAGCCCAAACTATGTTCAATATCCTTAGCTCGTGTCACGAACATATCAAAATCTGTATAATCAGAGGCCAACTAGTAAGTCTTCACTTCTTGCACCAGACCATAACGAAATCAGTCACAACGATGCTTATCACTCGACACCAACTCTGGAACATACTTGCTCAAACAAACAAACTAAATTTCATACTCGGCCATAGTCATGCTACCTTGAACCAAGACATGAATTCACGTTTCTTGTCATCTAAGTATCTAACCCCTAGATACTTTTTAAAGGCAACTTAGAAGAACTCTCAATTCACCTATTTAGGCTTAATAGCCACAGTTACAGTCGTCCACAAACTGTAAGCATCACCTTGCAATAGGGAGACAACGCATCATAGCTTACGTGCATCATTGTACCCCATTGGTTCCAAAATCAGAATCGTATTGGCCATCCAATCCCTAGATGCCTCGACCGACAAACCACGATATTCTACGCCACCAAAACTATACAAGCATTATAACAGCAACCCCAAGTTTTTTTACTTTAAATTGCTTTTCTCAAAGCGCCTTTCGGGTTTTGAATTTGGTTTTTTTCCTTTTTTTTAAAAGGCACACTTTCGATTTTTCACCTCTTCTTTTTATTTTTTTATTTTTTATTTTCTCTTTCTTTTCTCTTTCTCTTTATTTTCTTTCTTTGTCTTACAATGATGTTTTTCCTTGTTCCATCTAAGACTAACTTCCATTATGATGGAACTTGTACTTGCTTTTTTCATGAATTCAACACATAAACCCTTTTTACCAGATCTCACCATACACTTCTCAAAACCACGAGTACTGGTGATAACTCATTTCTCATAAAGCCATTCTTGATATTTATTCGTTCAGCTTTTTTGTCAACATTCTTTCTCATAGTTTAAAAAGAGATAATCAATTTCTGTTATTCTAGCTTGAAGACTCTATTCACCAGAATAAAACATATTCTCATGTAATGTTTTTTTTGTAGCATTGCCACACTCAATCTTGAATTCAACTATCATCTTTGCTCACTCTAACATAAACTCAATGTCGACTTTGCTAATGCTTGGCAAAACTATGACGAATCAATGAAAAATGCCATCAAAACAATGCCAAGAATAAGTCTTTTGCGTGCAAGTATACATGGTCAGTAAGTAATACATCAGTAAGCTGATTATCATACCCATAAAGATTGACTAAGAATTTAAATTGTTCAATGGTTTACTTGTTAAAGGAATCAAGATTGTTTAGATTGATTGGGAATTTTGTTTTAGAAAATAGCTAAGGGAATGCAATGAAAGTGAAAACAGTTTGTCAAAAAGAAGTTTCAAATGGATGATGAGTGTTGGTATGTGATGCCTAGATTTTAAGCTAGCTATGCCAGCTATTAATAATGTCCTGCCATGGATTTATTCCCGAGAAAATTTCAAGACTAGCATTGCCTCTATCGATGGCAATACCCTAAGTTAACCAAGTTAAACCCCTTATATGTCTATAGTGAAGTTTTTCGTTAAATATCTTGATTAAGTTTCAATCTATACTCCTAAGAGGTAGATTCACTTCCGAAGTAAGCTCATATACTTAAACATCTTATGTCGAAGCTCCTCTCCTTAGTACCTAGCAACTAATTGTTACCCCTCAAGTTTGTTAAGATATTAAGGCATAATAAGCAAACAATGCCAACTGTCTTATGTCAAAGGATTTAAAGAAATGAAGTGCTAGCTAGAGAGAAAACAATGTCAAAGCATTAAATTATTAAAAACCAAACATAAATTGAGCGTTAATCGTGGACATCCCTAGCTAAATATAAAAGCTTAGTTCATGGTTGGGGTACCATCCAAAAAATATCATCGTATTTGAACATCATCATTTAAATAAAAATACAACTAATAGAATGGGAAAGAAATAGGTCTGCTGATGCAGCCCTTTGAGTGCTCTAGAGCTCTCGGTCCAAGATGGTCGAACCACACAACCTCTAGCTTCCTCTTTCACCATAGTGCTCTCCCTCTAAGTTTGTTTGTTCTCTTACTTTAAATAGGCACACATTGATAACCCTAGACAGAGTTTGAATTTGAAATTTGATTCCGCACTTAGGGCTGACATGTTATCTTCTTATCTCCATTTGAATTTTAGGGCCGACGTGTACTGGGTTTAATAGCTACTTTGACCGGGCATTGGAATTCACTTCTTTTCCAACCAAGCTTGAAAATCTCTGGTCCAACTCTACCAACTACGACTCGGCAATTCTACTCTGCTTGCCTGCTTCCTGCTCATGGCGCTGCTTCTAACCTGCATCAATGTCAGCTAAACAACCCTTCACGCTGGCAAGGGCAAGGAACGACTTTCTAACTCATTATAAAATGCATAATTTTAACAACTAAATTTAGTTGCAAACATATATACCTAAAGGCAAGTAAAAGTATTGTGAAATATGCATAATAATCAATACTTCTAGGAGTTTACACTCAACAATCATATGTGCTTTGATTCAAAAAAATGAAATCTTCTTTTTTGAAGACGTGTCATTAGCTGGGTACTCGAATTGAGTTTCTGAACATCATTACCCTTTTCATTTATAGGTTCATCTGCTTTTTGGTAACAAACAAATATTCTCAATGTGTCATCAATGAAGGATTGTATGAATGATCATGTTTCAATAGTGACTCCGAATCATATATCACGATGAGTATTGACTTGAATCATCGTAAATTTCAGTCTACTTGTGTCCATTTCTGTAATGACCCAAACATTCGTATCCGAAATATATCTATATTTGAATAAAAAATCCTTTTATATATATATATATGTTTGGCATGGGGGGTTGGCTGACGACCACCCACCCCTATCAATCTATCTTTTCCTCTTATTTGTGTATTATTTGTTTGCATTTTAAACCTTTATATATTAATATATTTTGCTTTATTTGAGAGATTCAGTAAAATGGATAAAAAGTGAGAGAAAGATTGGAGGCAGTTGCAGGAGAGAAAATGAAGGAATTTTTTTTACTTTGGGCGGTTGTAATCAAAGCCTCGATCGGGAGTCCAAACATAGTTCGATCGACCTAATTTTTGGACAACAGCTACATGGCATGGAGATTTTGATGGTGGTCGGTCAAAAATTTCATCGAAGCTTCATTGTGTCGGGAATTCGTATAAATACGGTTTGTATTTTTATTGGATTATAAATTGTGGTATAACATCTATGTATGTATGGTTAAAATTATTTGTTAGATAAATGCCTGACGTAAGTCTAATTAGACGTTGGTATTGAATATTAGACCTTCGGGGATTGATTCATAGAATTTTTTCTGAAATAATTGCTAAAATTTTAGGGGAATGTTTCGATATAGTTAAAGTTAGTGTAAAGTGCTCTTAAGTCTTATATTCTGTATGCATTCTATCTCATATTATTAATATTCTTAAGTACATTTTAGGCATATTTAGGTGCATGCATGCATTATTCACAGTATTCTTTGTTTTGCCTTGTTTTAGTGAATATATTTGATTTGGTAAGAAAATATATTGTTTTAGTTTCAGATGCTGAAGACTGATGAAGGAGACAGGAGCAGAGGAGCTGATGTTGAGGCAGCAGACCAAGGAGCTATACTAAATCAATTTAACATAGAGAGATGTTATCGAGTAGTTGTCTCCGCCATACCTGTCACCCAGGGCGGCAACTTGGGAAATTGGTGAATTGGAGTGCGATTTATAGAGCATAATTTTCTGAGTCCAATGAGCACATCCATGCAATTTACTGATGCCGGAAACATCAGACAGAGCTGCCAAAGGAGAAGATCAAGGCTTGCTTGCGGCACAAGGCAACGACAAGAGGAGTCCAAGTTCAAGTCAAAGAAGTCAGAATTAAAGGATGCATTCAATCCAAAAGCTACTTTATCATGAAGAAGACTTTTGTTGAGTGCATAAAAGTTCTATATTTTACCACTCATTTACCCATATATTTGCTGCACTCAAGCATGATTTATTGCATTTAGGATAGATTTTTGCATACACATCACAATTAGAGAAAACTGCACAGAAGCTGCTGAATTTGGTCACTTTTGAAGGTATCTGCTGCGGTAGCAACCAAGGCAACAAAGGAGTAGAGGCGAGTTGTGAAGCTTGAGTTGAAGGACAGAGAACACCACCTGTCGTGACATTTGCCGCCGCAGCGATGACGATAGAGAGACACTGAGGTGAAAAAACAAAGTGGGGCCCGATAGATAGAGAATTGTAAGTCGGTCTGTCATGGATTACTCCCATATTTTTCTGAGTCCTAAAGTAGAAGGAAGGTCGGGTCCAAAGTTCAAGGAAGAAAGTCAAAGCAGGAAAAGAGGACGAATTAAAGACATCTACTCAGAAGATTTAGTCTTTAATAGAGTTGTACTTTAATTTAAACTTGTATTCTTACCATATTAGAAAACTTGGACCCAAGGCCTATATAAAGGCACGTAATTCGACCTAGAAGGGATATCTAGATCCTAGTCGTCTTCCCCTAAAACCCTAGTCATTTCTCTCTCTCCATCATGCTCTAAATTCCCCCGAGGGCTAAGGGTTGATCTTGTAAAGTAGTTGTAAGGATTGTATTGCTCTTAGGTTTTTGCGTTCAATTAATAAAAACTTCAAGTTTATTTACTCTGGTTTTCAACATCTCATAAGAGTATCGGGAGAGCATTGTGAGGTTATCTATTTGCTTAATATCGTGAGAGTTAAGCATGTGAAAGGAGTAAATACGTGTTTTCCAGTTTATGGTTAAACCATCTTGGCTTAGGGATAAATACAAGGTTAAGTGGCTAAAGAAGAATTCACAAACATTGATGATCATCCTTTGATTCACGCCGGGGGGTATTATCCAAGACGTGTTCATCAACAAAACTTGGGCCTAAGGATAGGACAAGTCACAATAGGGATTCTTGCCAAACTTGAAGTACGAAGTTGTTGATCACTGCCGCGACATCGACAGACCTCTGCCGCGACAGTCACGACGACAGAAGCAACAAAAGTTCATCTAAACAGTGCAACACCTGCACTGCTAAGCAAATCAATATCGGCCTATTCTCTCAACCTGATTACCTTATCTTTTACTTTAGTTATTATTCAAGATTTCTCCAAACAATCATTTCAACTTATTACTTTTTTTTGTGCAGTAATCTAAAGATAGAGTTATTTCCAGTCCCTGTGGAGATGATATCCGAAACTCCGTACCACTTTATTATTTGCATCGTGTACACTTGCACTATATTGCGTTAGACTCTTTTACACACAACAATTTTTTGGCGTCGTTGTCGGGGGACTGGCAACATACCTTTACCTTTTTATTACTGCACTTGTTGGGAGTACATGGATAACGACCATGTTGAACTGGAAACTAAGCTGCCAGATGTGGAAGCTGAACACTTCGAACTGAAACCTGTAATGTTCAGCATGATAAATTCCGCTGGTCAATTTGGTGGTTATGCTACTGAGGACGCACGTGAACATCTAAAAACTTTCCAGGAGATCTGTGGATCATTCAGACAGCCAGGAATAAGTTCGAAAGTATTGAGGATCTGGTTATTTCCTCATTCATTGAGGGATAGAGCGAAAACCTGGTGGAACAAGTTAATATCAGGTTCAATACAAACTTGGGCTTCGGACTGCATAACGAGATTACTACTTTTCAACAGGAAGATGACGAGCCAATGCACGAGGCTTGGGACCGATTTACCACTCTCTTACGAAACTACCCAATGCATGGATTCCCCGTGTGGAATCAAGTTATCAAATTCTATAATGCTGCCAATGCACACACTAGGATGAGGATTGATTCAACAGCAAACCGCTTGTTATTGGACAAGGAACCAAAAGATGCAATGCTGGTACTGAAAAAGTTAGCTAAAACGATGAGTAGTTTCCTACAGCTCGAAGAGGAGGTAGACGAGGAGTATCTATAAAGGAATACGAAGCTGACAACTCGGTCAAAACTCAGATTGCACACCTCACTAAGATAGTTGAAAACCTACAACGAAATGATTCTAAAGTTGTATTTTCTGTCGAAGAGGTGTGTGAAACCTGTAGCGAAACTACAGTAAAGATGTGTGTCTGTTACAGCTGGAAGAAGGGATGTATGTTGGAAACCATAACATGAATAAAACCTTTGACTCCAACAACTACAATCCAAACTGGAGGAAGGATCCCAAATTTTCATGGAGTAACTCAAACAACACATTGAACCCTCCAGTCCAGAATAACCAGAACCAAGGAGGTCCTAGGACTCTATCACGATAGCAACCACAACAACAGCTACAACAACAACCGACAGCCACAACGAGCATACTAGAACAGACCCTGGTATCCTTCATGTCTCAAACAAGAGCATATATGGCAAACATGGATCACTTTGTCAAGAAAATTGAATCTTTCATGGATAAGACAAAGATGAGAATGACAAACCATGAAGATACCCTAAAATCCCTAGAGACACAGATGGGCCTGGTTTCACAGTTCATAAACCCAAGGCAGAATGGAGGATTCTCTAGTGATACCGAGGTCTCTAGAAAACTCACACATGAGCAGTGCAAAGCTATCACAATGAGGAGTGAAAAACAACTACAAGGGCTGACAATAAAAGAAGCACCGAGTAAGGAACCGACCCTACAGACACCTGCCATGAACACTGCCCCGACAGAAGAGAAACAATCTATTGTCGTCACACTTACCACGAAAACAGAAGAAACATAGGAGCATACATAAGAAACTGAAGATTACCATCCTCCACTCCCTTTTCCACAACTGTTAAAGAAATAGAAACATGAGTACCAGCTTAAGAAAATCTATGATGTTTTTAAGCAAGTACACATCAACATTCCACTATTAAAAACCATTAAGCATATGCCTGGTTATGCAAACTTTCTTAAGGATGCAATGTCCATAAGATCCAGACTTGTGGAATTTGAAACAGTAATGATGACAGACGGATGCATGGAAATCCTACATAAGTGACCACCCCCAAAGAAGAAGGATCTTGGAAGCTTCATCATACCATGCATAATTGGTGACAAGTTTGTGGTTAAGGCACTTTGTGATCTTGGTGCTAGCATTAATCTAATGCCCAATTCTGTATTTCAGAAGCTAGGTATTGGACAAGCAAGACCTACAACAGTCATGCTGCAACTAGCAGACCGCTCTTACGTACAACCGAAAGGAAAGATTGAAGACATTTTGGTAAGAGTGGATAAGTTTATTTTTCCTGCTGACTTTCTTGTTTTAGATTGTGAAGCAGATGAGAATGCACCGATCATCCTAGGGCGACCTTTCCTAGCCACATGTAGAACAATGATCGATGTAGAAAAAGGAGAACTAACTATGAGAGTCAATGACTAGCAAATAAAGCTCAATGTTCTCTAAGCTATTAAGTAAGCTAATGCAGAGGAAGAATGTAAGGCAATATCAGAAGTCATTCTAGACCAATCCTGCATCAGATCAAGTTGTTATCGCAGTCACCTTAAAGACTGCCACGATAGCCTTGACGACAGTGACTCCTCAAACAATGAAGCATTTGATACTGAAGGTCCTGAGAAGGTAATTTGGATAGGCACACGTCCAGGTAAGTTCTTCAAGCCCTTGAATTATACCTCGAATGAACATGTAATCCAAAAGCCTTCCATTGAGCAACCACATGTCTTAGATCTTAAACCCTTGCTAGGACAACTTAAATATGTTTTTCTTGGTCTTAATGATACGTTGCCCATAATCATCTCTTCTAAGTTGATGTAGGAACAAGAACATCAGCTGATCAGAATGCTACAACAGCATAAGAAGGCGATTGGATGGACCATTGCCGATATCCAAGGCATCAGTCTAACATTGTGCATGCAGAAGATCCTCTTGGAGGATGACCATAAGCTGACAATTGATGCCCAAAGACGACTGAATGAAGCTATGCGAGAAGTAGTACGAAAAGAAATCATCAAGTGGCTTGATGCTGGAATAATTTATGCCATCTCGTATAGCAAGTGGGTGAACCCGATGCAATGTGTACCTAAAAAGGGAGGCATAACCGTGGTAACAAACATGGACAACGAGCTAATCCTAACCAGGACTGTGACTGATTGGAGGGTTTGTATGGACTACCGGAAGCTTAATAAAGCTACCCGGAAGGACCACTCCCCCTTACCTTTTATTGACTAAATGTTAGATAGATTAGCGGGGAAACCTTACTATTGTTTCCTTGATGGCTACTCAGGTTATAACCAGATTGCAATTGCACCGGAGGATCAGGAGAAAACAACCTTCAAATGCCCATACAGAACATACGCTTTTTGAAGAATGCCATTTGGACCATGCAATGCTCCAACAACATTCCAACGATGTATGATGGCAATATTTTCAGACATGGTGGAAGATTTCCTGGAAATATTCATAGACGACTTTTCCGTCTTTGGGGACAATTTCAATGATTGCCTAGGCAATTTGAAGAAGGTGCTTGAAAGATGTGAAGAGGCAAACCTCGTATTAAACTGGGAAAATGCCACTTCATGGTGGATGAGGGCATAGTGTTGGGACACAAGGTTAGTTGCCGCAGCATAGAGGTTGACAGAGCCAAAATTGAAGGTATTGAAAAACTACCGCCACCCACCACAGTCAAGGGAATAAGAAGTTTCTTAGTGCATGCATGGTTTTATCAAAGATTCATTGCTAATTTCTCGAAAATTACTAAACTCCTGTGTCTCCTGTTGGAACAAAATCGTGCCTTTGACTTTAACACTGAATGTGCTGAAGTATTCAGGATACTGAAGGAAAAGCGGGTAACAGCCCCAATAGTGCATCCACCAGACTGAAGCTTACCATTCGAGATAATGTGTGACGCCAGTGATTATGCTGTCAGGGTAGCACTAGGGCGAGGAAGTAGAAACTCTTCCATATGATCTACTATGCCAACAAAACTCTAAATGATGCCCAGATAAATTACACCACAACAGAGGATGAGTTACTAGCAGTGGTGTTTGCAATTGATAAGTTCCGACCATATATACTTGGAACAAAAGTGGTGGTCCATACAGATCGCTCAGCACTCAAATATCTGTTCACCAAGAAGGATGCCAAGCCAAGATTGATACGTTGGATTCTGCTGCTGCAAAAATTCGACATTGACATCAAGGACAAAAATGGGATAGAAAACCAAGTAGCGGATCACTTGTCAATACTGGAGACGGGAAAGAATCAAGAGAAAGACAAGACCAACATACTAGAAACTTTCCCAGACGAGCAGTTATTCACTGCCACCAGCACTGCCGCGACAGCCATGTCGGCAGGTAAGCTTCCTAAAACCCCTTGGTACGCTGATATTGTCAATTACATTGTAAGTTGTTTTTTACCTCCTGAACTTAATTATCAAGATAGGAGGAGGTTCCAAAATGATGCAAAACATTATTATTGGGACGAACCTCTTCTCTTTAAGCATTGTGCAGATCAGATCATCATGAGATACATACCACGGGAAGAACATAAAGAAGTGCTTCAACACTGCCATGCTGCCCCTTTTGGAGGACACTTGGGAGGAAATAAAACTGCTGCCAAGGTTCTGCAATCCGGTTTCTATTGACCTACAATGTTCAAGGATGCACAAGATTTTTACAAGAGTTTCGATAAATGCCAAAGGACTGGAAACATATCTAGAAGGCATGAGATGCCACTGCAGAACATTCTTGAGGTCGAAATTTTTGATGTTTGGGGAATCGACTTCATTGGACCATTCCCAGCCTCCTGTGGGAATCTATACATCTTGCTAGCAGTCGACTATGTGTCTAAGTGAGTAGAAGCTATCACCACTCAAAAGAACGATGCCAAGACCGTGCAAAGATTTCTCCACAAGCATATCTTCTCAAGGTTTGGCATCCCAAGGGCGATCATTAGTGATGAGGGTAGGCACTTTGACAATAGGGTAATTGCTAGTGCACTAAAGAAATACGGAGTAAAGCACCAAATCACAACAACATATCACCCTCAAACCAATGGGCATGCCGAAATCTCAAATAGAGAATTGAAGAACATCCTAGAAAAGATGGTAAAACCAACTCAAAGGGACTGATCTCTTCACCTAAATGATGCACTCTGGGCCTACAAGACTGCATTTAAAATGCCACTGGGAATGTCACCCTACTGCCTCATCTACGGAAAAACTTGCCATTTACCTGTCGAGATAGAACATAAAGCATATTGGGCTATCAAGACAGTTAGCATGGACTGGGACAAGGCAATGCAGAAAAGGGTACTGGACTTAAATGAAATTGAAGAAATTTGAGCTATGGCCTTCGACAATGCCAAAATCTACAAGGACAAAACAAAGAAGTGGCACGACAGAAAACTACTGTCACGAAAGTTCTGCCCACGGCAGAAGGTGTTGTTGTTCAACTTTAGATTGAAGCTCTTTCCAGGAAAGCTTAAATCTAGGTGGTCTGGACCTTTCCATGTAGTCCAAGTTTTTCCCCATGGTGCCATTACAATCAGATCAATCAAGGATAGGCACTAATTCAAATTCAATGGACAAAGGATAAAGCACTACCAGGGTACTGAAACCCCAAGGATGCAGGAAGTAGTTACTTTAGGAGATGCCCCTCAAGGCATCCCTAATTTAACTTAGTTTTATTTTATTTTATTTATCATAGTTTATTTATTTTTATTGTTTTAGGAAATAAGATTTTTAATATATTGTTTATTTTAGTTTTCAGGTAATTAAAGGAAGCAAAGGAAATAGGAGGAACGAACCAGCCCACCACATTCACAACAACCCATGAAGCCCAATGAAATAAACTTGTCGTGATAGCCTGGTACTAGTTGTCGCGGAAGACACGGAAAATATAGCATGTCACGGTGCTGTCGCGACATACACAGAAATGCGTACCAGACGCGCAGCAGACACGGAAACACGTGACAGACGCGTCAGGAAATCGTGCGATAGTTGGCCCTGTTATTTGCGCCACCCGTTACAGTTCCAACGAGAAGAAAATCTCGTTCTATATAAACCTCTACTTCCATTTCATTTTCACCTCATTCTCATTCACTCTACTCGATCAACCCGAAAGATTGCTGCCTCCACCTCTACCACGACAGCCCCTACACCAAGACACAACAGAATCCCAAGTAGGTTCGCATCGGCAGACTCGGAAAAGAGATACTACGACTCCTTCCAGAAACGAGAAATTTGGGAGGAGAGAGGTTTCACATACACCAAAAAGACGAGAGACCTAAGGCTCTAAGGGTTTATCTCCAAGAGAAGTATTGCCCTCAAATGGAAGATTTTTGTCGTCCAACCATAGGAAATGAATGTCAGCTTGGTCTAGGAAGTTTATGCTGCTATCCCCTCTAAAGATGCCACGACAGTGACTGTCAGGGGTAAGGAAATCTCCCTTGAACCAACCTACATCAACACACTGTATGGTATTTATGTGGGCAGAAAGGAAGATGCACATAGGAGTTTTGTCAACAGTATGTCACCGGCATATTACGATGATATCATGGCAGACTTGACGGAAGCATGTACCCAATGGAACGGAGATCCCAAGAACATATGGATAGTGCGAAGGACCCTGCTCACACCGGCAGCAAAAATCTAGAACCATTTTGTGAAGAAATGCCTTATGCCAACATCGTACAACACAGTGGTGGACCGATAGAGACTTGCCCTCGTGCTTTTAATCATCAATGAGTGACATATCAATGTTGGTAGATATATCATTGACGACATTTTTGAGTGTGCACTCAGACCAATGAGCCCCCTTTTCTTCACATACCTCACCACCTCTCTCTATCGGGCAAATAAAGTGCCAGAAATCAATGAAGACGTAAGAGTCCTAGGCAAGGGATGGACACAACAGAACATATACAACCTTATAGAGCTTAAGCCAGCAACCCCCTTGGCCTATGTGGATCCATCTGCCGCGACAAAACCAACAACAAAGCCTGATTCCACAAAGCTTGTTGCGGCAGTGCCTGAGCAGTGTGAGGCCGCAAAACCGACAGACACCTCCAACCAAATCTTGCACAAGCTGAAGAAGATGGAGGAACGACAGCTGGTCTTCATGGGATTCATAAGGGATTTCACTACTGTCGTGGTAAACTTCATTAAAGTTAATTTAAATTATCCCAACGTGTAGCTTCCCTATTTCCTAGAAAATCTTTTTGCCACCCCTACACTTGCTGCCAGCCCTAGAACGCCCACGCCAACTGCTGCCTCCACCACACCACCTGCCACGACCGGAGATGGCGACAGGCGATCTGCCGCTCCCCGAGGAGAAAAACAGAAGGAACCACTATTGGAGATCGATCCGAAGTACTTTGAAGGTTTCTCCTCATCCTCAGTCTGGCAGGATGACTCTGACTTGGAGCCATCTGACGTTTGAGAATTAGCCAAAGACTTCCCTCCATTGAAGAAGAAGAAGCTAAATGAAATTGTTGTGGGACCCTGTCACGATAGATCGGACGGCAGCAGCAACAGCAGTGACGACGACCTCGAGGTCTTGGACAAGGCCTCAATGATCTCACCTACCCGAGTTCAGCCACCTCGAGAGGCCAAAAAGAAGGTAGCCTCGCCATCTCCCTGCCCCAAGCTAGCATCTGCCATCAATGTAACTGCCCGATGGCAGCTTCGCATCAGTAGCAATAGCGGCGACAACTCATCCACTTAAGTGTTTTTCTATTATGTTGGTTGTTTCTGCTATTTATCTTGTCTATTTGTGATGTTTTCTTTTTCTTGTTTTCATTTCATTTTGTTTTCATGCATTGGGGACAATGCAACCCTTGAGTTTGGGGGTAGGCAGTCCTCTGTTATTTAAATGAACTTTTTAATTTGTGTCTAATCTTAGTTATTTTTGTCTAAAAAAAGAAGTAAAAATTTGGTTTAAGTCTTTGAACTACACTTACCTGCTGTGACATTCTCTTTCGTGACAGTGCCTTTAGGATGTTTTAGGAATTATTTAGAGCATTGCTATAGTTCTGAACTCCAAAAACACTTTTGTGACTTATATGATGTCTAGACTATTGTTAGTGAACTGGAGTAGAAAAGCTTAATCACTTGAGTTGCCCCTAGAGGTGCCTAACACCGACTCTAGGAAGATAACTAGAGGTGCCCAAAACAGGCTCTAGTAAAAACAACATAAGAAAAACTTGAGTCTAAATTCGAAAAAAAACTAAGGGAGCCGAAGAATTGCCTCCAAGAAAAAATTAGTTTGGCATAAAAATCAAGTGAGTAACATAACTATTCTAGTTGCTAAAAGAGTCTAGGCACATATTTGTTCACAAAACCTGCACACACATGCACGATAATTATAGCATTGTTCAAGATAAATCCATAAACAACCGAAAAGGTACTGCTCTTGATAGTGAAAGGGCTGTAGGTAATGGTAGTTCACTAAATTAAGCCAAGCTAAAAAGTTTTCATTCTTAGTTAGGTTGCATCTGCTTGAGGACAAGCATCAACTTGAGTTTGGGGTGTGTTGAGTGCATAAAAGTTCTATATTTTACCCCTCATTTACCCATATTTTTGTTGCTCTCAAGCATGATTTATTGCATTTATGATAGATTTTTGCATGCACATCACAATTAGATAAAACTGCACAGATGCTGCTGAATTTGGTCACTTTTGAAAATATCTGTTGCGGCAGCATCCAGGGCAGCAAAGGAGCAGAGGTGAGTTGCGAAGCTGGAGTTGAAGGATAGAGAACACCACCTGTCGTGACATCTGCCGTGGCAGCGATGACGACAGAGAGACACTTAGGTGAAAAAGGCAAAGTGTGGATCGATAGATAGAGAATTGTAAGCCGGTCTGTCATGGATTACTCTCACATTTTTCTGAGCCCTGAAGTAGAAGGAAGGTCAGGTCCAAAGTTCAGGGAAGAAAGTCAAAGCGGGAAAAGAGGACGAATTAAAGACATCTACTCAAAAGATTTAGTCTTTAATAGAGTTGTACTTTAATTTAAACTTGTATTCTTGCCATATTAGAGAGCTTGGACCCAAGGCCTATATAAATGCATGTAATTCAACCTAGAAGGGGATATCTAGCTCCTAGCCGTCTTCCCCCAAAACCCTAGTCATTTCTCTCTCTCCATCATGTTCTAAATTCCCTCGAGGGCTAAGGGTTGATCTTGTAAAGTAGTTGTAAGGATTGTATTGTTCTTAGGTTTTTCCGTTCAATTAATAAAAACTTCAAGTTTATTTACTCTGATTTTCAACATCTCATAAGAGTATCAGGAGAGCATTGTGAGGTTATCTATTTGTTTAATATCGGGAGAGTTAAGTATACGAAAGGAGTAAATACGTGTTTTCCAGTTTATGGTTAAACCATCTTGGCTTAGGGATAAGTACAAGGTTAAGTGCCTAAAGAAGAATTCACAAACATTGATGATCATCCTTTAATTCACGCCGGGAGGTATTATCCAAGACGTGTTCATCAACAGAACTTTGGACCTAGGGATAGGACGAGTCACAACATGGATTCTGACCAAACTTGAAGTACAAAGTTGTTGATCCCTACCGTGACATCGATAGACCTCTGCCGCGACAAGTGCTACCGCGACAGACATGTCAACAAAAGCAACAGAAGTTCCTCTGAACAGTGTAACAACTGCACTACTGAGCAAATCAATACCAGCCTATTCTCTCAACCTGGTTACCTTATCTTTTACTTTAGTTATTATTCAAGATTTCTCCAAACAATCATTTAAACTTATTTCTTTTCTTGTGCATCAATCTAATGATAGAGTTATTTCCAGTCCATGTGGAGACAATATCCGATACTCCGTATCACTTTATTACTTGCGACGTGTACACTTACACTATATTGCGATAGACTCTTTTACACGCAACAACTTCTACTCAAAGGAGGACTTAATCTAGGCAGTGCCCTATAAATACCTGATATTACTTTATATTTTAGACAATCGAGATATCTTGGCATAGCTTAGTTTCTCTTATGTTTTCTTGCCGCTACTATGTTCTAAATTCTCTAGCGTTTGAGTTGTGTTGTAAAGTAGTTGTGAGAACGGTTGTTTAGGTTTATGTTTGTTTTTGCAATAAATTCCAGGCTTGGTTATTTCATGTTATTCATTGTTTTCAATTGAGTTCGAAAGATCGATTGTGAGCTATAACGCTCCGATTTTGAGGTTAGATGTATTAGCGAGCCGGTTTGGACCGGTGGAACTGATGATAGTTGTTTGAACCGTTTAAAGGTGGTTTAGGGAGATCGGAGTTCGAAATAGGATAAAAATGTGATAAAATTTTCAAAAATCCTCTAAAATTGTGGTTAAGAGGTTGGTCAAATCAATTTTACAGAATGAGTTTTTGAATGTATACATTTTGGGTAGTGACCAAAATGTAAAGATATAAAAAGTTGAAAAAATGTTTTTCTAGAAGAGTCAAAATCTTAGAATCTTTAGGGAGCTACATAGAAATTATGTCTTTTCCCTAATTTGGCATGCGATTTAAAAGGTATTAAAAATTAAAAGGTTTTTAATTTGTGTAATTAAAGAAAGTAGTTAAACGGTTAAGGAAAAGTTTTCACGAGCTTTCATTTTCGCACTTTTGCTTCAGCCAAACACCCTTCTTATCTCTCAAATTTCCAGAAATCTTTTACTCTCAAATCCTTTTTTGATTCCTATCATCTCTCCATTGATTTCTCCCATTTTTCTTCAAGTTTCTTCAAGCAAAATTTGCCAAATTAGAGGAGAAGCAAGGATTGGAGATACTTTTTGTGCTATCTCTCTAATCTAAGTTCTTTAATGAAATTCCAAAGATCTTTGACTCTTTAATACTAATTTTGATTGAGGTTTTGTTGTTAGAATAATAAACTCTTGAAATCATGATGAAAAATTTAGTTTAAAATGTGATTTTCGAATTTTAATTGATTTGGCTGTTTTGAGGATGTTTCTAAATGAGTTTTGAAAGGTTTTTGGTGTTGAAGTGGAGTCTTAATCATGTAGATCCCGAAATCCTTGAGATCCCTTGTTTTTGAAGTGTTTTGGGGTGAGTTTTTTAGGTGTTCTTGGGGAATTCGTGTTGCTGGAGGTATAAGGTTGGTTTTAGGTTGTTTTTGGATGCTGATTAATTCTTAGAATGTGTTGGGTAGGTTGGGTAATGGCTGGGCTGAGGTTTGAGGTCAATCGATTGAGTTTTCGGTTGTTTTGGATGAGTGTTTTGTTGCTTTACAGCATGGCTGCAGAATTTCTTGTGTGTGCTGGGGTTTTGGATGAATTTTAATGCATTGAACCTCTATTTTGATGTGTTGAAAACATGGGATTGTGATCCAGAAGCAAACAAAGTGTTTTTGGAGATTTTAGAAGATCAATAGTTGTGTCGGCAAGCGTGGTATCACGAGTCGGTGAGTGGAATTTGTTTTTCCAGTGTGGAAACGTTTTAGAAAAGGTTTTGGGAACTTAATAAGAGCTTGAATATCTTTATTAAGTTCAAAAGTAAGTAAGTCGAAATTTCTCCCTCGATTGTGCTAGTTATAAGCCTTTGGTTGCAATTGATTTTAAATGCGTTTACCTACTGTTTTAGAGCATGTGTTGATAATATAAATTGCGTATGATGATGCCGTGAGGTTTAAGGATGCACTAGGTAAGTGTTCTTTGTATGAATGTGTTGATGCTTGAGGTTTTAAGCATGGTATAATGCTTGTTGATGGCTTATCATGAATGCTTTGTAAAAACAGTGAGTTATGCATGTGTTATGGACTATATTGGCAAGTGATGTGGTTTAAAGTGTTTTATAAATGAAATCGAATATAGTTAGCCAGCTATAGGATTGAGTGCACTATAAGTAAGTCACCTTGAATGTTGAGGGGTTGTGATTGTACCGAATACTTCGTCCAAGTACCATAATGATTAAGGATTGTGTAAGGTTGCAACGGTTGAGGGTAGCTCCTGGGTGTGAACCTTGTGTTTTGTCCTATCTCTCGTTAGTGGATTATACACCTACCGATGAGTGGTGTTGAGGGGTTGTGATTGTACTGAATACTCTACCACGAGTGTCACAAGGATAGAGGGTCGCTCTTGTGTGTGAACTTTGAGATGCCGATAGGCGGTATGAATGGTGTAGGACAACCCTTGGTAATCCGTGTATCAGATACTTTGTTTTAAAGATTATTGTTATCACTTGTGAGCCAATATAATGGAACTTTATAATGCGAAAGATGTTGCTAATACATGTTTTGAAAGTTGTATGTTTTGGTTTAAGCTTAGCATAATGGTGTTTATGCTTGGAAAGCTTGGAAAATGGGTAGCAATGGTTTAATTGCTAGTTTTGATTTGGATCATGTTACATGATGTTTAAATCAGTGAGTTTCATGAAAAAGTGTATGTTTATCAAGAAAGGCATGTTGGTTTTGAAAAGAGTGAAAAATAGTTTTGTGCATTGATGATGTTTGTGGTTTTGAGCAACGCTCACTAAGCTTGTATGCTTATGCTCTCTTTGATTCATCAATGCAGACAAATAGAATTTTGGAGCCAACAACTTCGAGGAATCACACCAAGACATTTTGTTAAAAGTATGTTGAGCTTTTGAACTAGCGTAATAAGGGCAATGGGGTGTCCGATGCAATGAACATTATTGTTTGTTGATTTCTTGTTTTGAGCAAGTTTATGTTGCATATTTGGATTTGTAAATGGTCGTTGAGTATTGGTTTATGCTTGCAATTAGTTTTTAGCATTTTGTGTTTTTTTTACATCTAGGGAGCATGCCTTTTGTATCATAGTTGTGGGAATTATGCTTTGATGATGCTTGTGCTTCGTATATGTGACCTTTGATGTGTATACAAGTTGTGTGATTGTTGAGGCATGTGTTGGGATGGTTCCAGAGAGTTAAAACCGATTAAAACCAGCTTTTTGGGAAGTTGCAGGTCCAGACATTTCAGAACACACTTACTTCTATCGGAACATTGACCTGTATTGGCCTTGGTGTTCCGAAACGGTGAGGCACATTCTGGAACATTTTACCTTTGTGAACCTTTGTATCAGAACCTGTTTAGGGGGTTTCAGAATGGTCTCGTGTTTCAAAACGGGTTTTAATGTTTCGAAACGGCTGTATTGAAACGAGGCTTCCTGTTGTTTCCTGTTCTAAAACACCTGACCGTTGGATGTAGTTTTTGAATTGTTCTGAGTTTCTGCTTGGTTCCTATTTGTCTTGTATGCAATTGGATGAGTTCTAACTATCTTTTTGAGCCGAGCTTTCACCAAAAAGCATGTAACAAACTTAATGAAAGGTTGATAACTTGAATTTGACAAAAGTTCATAAATTTTTTCAAAATTTACCAAATGATCCCTAAACTTTAATCGGCTTTAATTAATTGGCGATCGTGATGATGTTTTATCCACTGCTTGTGTACGTACACATAGGAACCTAAGCTGCATCTATACAAGATAAAAAAAGGGTCGTTTATTATGGTAAACTTTCCCAGTTTACTTCAATAATCCCTGAGTGATCCATTAAGTTTGGTTTATCAGCCAGGCCGGGTCGAGGGGGTTACATTTTGTGGTATCAGAGCCAGTTTACGAAAGGTCGGGATGATGGTAAGTTGTGGGTAGGTGATTTGTGATGTGGATATGTGTTTTGGTGATTTTTTCTTTTTCTAGTGAATGTTTAAGCATGTTTATGATTGACTGTGTGATAGTGATGTAATTGATGAGTGAATGTGGATGTGAATTGTTCTATGATGTTGACTGGACTGAATCCTTATACTTGAGTGATATAATGGTTTAAGTATGCATGATGTATGCTTTATGCTATGTTGGGGGGAAATTGGAACGCCCATTGCCTTATTACCTAGTGAAATGTTTTAAATTGGTTTTGAAAGTCTTGTGATCCTTGTTAAGAGCTTGCATGATCATTTGTTTTTTATGTTCATGTTTAAATGTTAACTAGCACAATGGGACCAAGGCATGAGTTACGTTCCGGAGTTATAGCTCCTGTTGAGGGACATCGAGGCCAGGAGAATGAAATTCCACATGGTGGAAATCTACCTCCTCCTCCACCACCAACACCTAGGGTGATGAGCAGGGCTAACACGGACAGGTTTGTCCGGTGTTGGGAGATTTGACGCCTCTGGTACAGACGATGACTGGGGTATTCCAGGCTGCTGGGTAAGTGAGATTTCCACTGGAGCGATTGAGGAGTTTAGGAGGAGTAGAGTTTCGAGGATTAACTCCCGAGGCGCCTGAGGCATGGCTGGCCAGTACGATCCGCATATTGGATCAAATGGGGTGCAATTATGCACGAAAGTTGGGTTGCGTAGTATCGTTGTTGCACGATGATTAATATACGTGGTGGACGACAGCAACCACAGCCTTGGAGCCAAAAGAGGTGGATTGGACGTTCTTCCAGTCTGCTTTCAAGAGGAAGTACCTTGGAGTTAGGTACTTGGACGACAAAAAGGGAGAATTTATGTCTCTAGTTCAGGGGAGTATGACAGTAGCTGAGTACAAGGTCCAGTTCGTACGGTTAAGCCAGTATTCTCCGGAGTTAATGCCAAGTGATAGGCAGTGATGCCACCATTTTTGGTACAACCTGGTACATGAGGTGAAGACGTATATGCTTGCGATGAATTATACAAATTTTGATGTGCTCGTGACTCGAGCCAAAGATATAGAGAGTAGAGCTTGGGCCAGTCTTCGCGTGGGGGTGGTCCTGGTTTGAGCAAGAGAACTGCTAAAGCTGGCCATAGTTGTGGGCAGAACAAGAGGAACCAGGACCATCGATATCAACCTGCTGCTAGGCGTGGTAACTTCGGGCGTAGTGCACGACAACATATAGGGGGCTGAACAGAACACATGTCGGTCGTGTGGACACGAGAGCATATGAGAAGGGATTGCCCTCGTGCAGCTTGTGAGGTGCAGGCTCCTGTGGCTGGAGCTAATTCATGTTAGAACTGTGGATCCGCTGACCACATGAGACGAGAGTGTCCCCTGTTAGCGGGAGGTGGTCAGGGTCGTGCACCAGTTGTTACTTAGTAGAGAGGTCATGGGCGCGTCCGAGGCAACTTTCAGAGGAGAGACGGTGTATGCACATCGCGAGGGATGCAACGAAACTGATGTGATTGCAGGTACCTTTACCTTACAATCCTGCCTTTGTTAGCGTTGATTGATATTGTATCTATGCATTCATACATCTTGAGTGAGCATGCACATTTGCTTGATATTCCTGTTGAGATGCTAGATGTAGGGATGCACACTGTGGTTACAAGGAAATTGTATAGGAAATGCTCGTTATCTGTTCAAGGTCATGTATTTTCTGTTGATTTGATAGAATTACCTTTTTATGGCTTTGATGTGATTCTTGGGATGGACTGGTTGGTTGGACCCCGAGCTGTGGTGGATTTTGATGTTAAGCGAGTCACCCTGAAGCTTGCGGATGATATCGATTTAGTAATCAGAGGTGAGAACGTGAAAATCTTGTATAATGCAATTTCAGCTCTTGAAGCAAGTCGAATGATGGAGTTGGGGTGCGAAGCTTTCTTAGCGCATGTGATGAATCCTGACATGAAGGAAGTACGCGTGCAATACATACAAATTGTATGTGAGTTTTCGGGTGTCTTTTCGGAATAGTTGTCAGGGTTGCCACCCAACCGGGAGGTTGAGTTTGGTGTAGAGTTGTATGAGAATATGATAATGGTGTCCATTGCTCCTTATCGCATGGCACCTAAGGAGTTGAAGAAGTTGAAGACGCAGCTTCATGAGTTGCTTGACCAAGGGTTCATAAGGCCGAGTGTAACGCCCCGGTTTTGGGCTCAGAAGTTTTGGGAGTTGACCGGTTCGGTCAAAGTGCTGATCGAATATATAAGAGTGAATTTAGGCAAGCCTAGTTCGGGTTGCATTAAAAATATGGAAAAATATTCTAAAATCATCTTTTAATATATAAAAGTGAACTGTGAAATCAATTTTGGAAAATGAGGTTCGGAAGGTTGACATTTTGGTTAGTGACCAAAATGTAATTTTTGAAAGTTGCGGGACAGTTTTATAAAGGATTGAAACTTTGAATCTTTAAGGAGCTATTATTCCAAAAAGGATTTCTCCAGATTTTTCTAAGATATTTTAAGGCTTTAATCTGATTTTAAAGTTTAAGAAAGTGGAGGGAAATCATTTTATCATTTTATAACTAACTTTTCTATTTTCTCTCAATTTTCCTTTTCTCTCATTTTCTCTCCACCCAAACACATTTCTCCAGATTTCCTTCTCTGATTTTGGCATCTAAATCACACATTTCAACTCTCTTTTGATTCCTAATCATCTCATCTACAAAACCTCTCAAATTGCAAGTTGTTTCATCAAGCATTTTGGCTCTAAAAAGGAGAAATTCAAGTTTGGAGGTAAGAACGTCCTTCTCCTCTAAACTATCAGTTCTTTACTGAAATTCCTAAGTTCTCAATCCTTGATTTGTGATTTGTTAATGGCTTTTCAATTGAAATCTTGATTTTGGCTTAAAATGCAAGATTTGGTGATTTTGGTGAAATTTTCGTGTGATCTGTTTGGGCAGTGTTTTGAAGGGTCAAAATGATGTTAAATGAATGCTAAATTGATTAGAAGTTGAGGTTTAATCAATGCAATCCCGGATAGGTTGAATTTCCTAAGTTTGGCTTGAGTTTTTGGTTGTTTTTGGAGTGTTTTTGGTGATCTGTTATACCTGGAGGTATAAGGATGTGTTTGTGGTCATTTTGGATGTTAATTGATGTTTAAAAATGGTTAGGAGTGATGGATCTTGGCTGGGTTAAGTTTTGGAAGTATTTGGAGGTGATTTCGGTTGTGTTTGGTAGCCGAATTGTTGGATTTGTGATGAGCAGCGAGTTGTGTTGTGTTGCTGGTGTTCTTAGTGCATAAAGATGCATTAATGTTCTGTTTTTGTGTGTTTGAAACAGGGGAGTTTGATCCGTGAGCTTTGAAGGTGTTGCGGAAGGTTTTCGGATGCTTGGAAGGCTTGTTGGCTAGCCTTGTTTTGAGTATCGGTGAGTGAAGTTGGGATTTCAGCTTTTAAACCAGGGTTTGAAGGTTTTGGGAGCTTAGTTTAAGTCTAAACAACTTTGCTAAGCTCAAGAGTAAGTGATTGGGTTTTCGCTCTTGAATTGTGTTGTGTTTGGTTTTAAAAGCTATTGTGGTTGATGATTGAGATGCATATGTTTTGTATGGTTTAAATCTATTTTGAAAGCATACTTTAAGCATGGTTTAATGCTGGTTTTGTAAGCCATTTGTGGAGGATGCTCAAGGTAAGAGATCCTTGGTTTTGTATATGGTAATTGTGATTTTGATGCATAGTGTTGCATGTTGATCAATGGCTTTGTATGTTGCTTTAAAACAGTGAAATGATGATGATAAATGTTACTTTTTGCATATAGGTTATGCATGTGATTCATTGGGTTAATGAGGTAATGGTTTTGCATATTGGCTATGCATGTGAATCATTGGACTATTGTGATGATGGTTTTTGCATTGTGATTATGCATATGAATCATTGGTTTATCATGGTAAGATGGTTATATTGGCAAGTGGTGAAAGTGGTTCTTGGTTCGTTGATCGGATATAGTTAGCCGGCTATAGGATTGGGTGCACCGTGAATTAAGTCGCCTTGGAGGTGGAGTGGTCAAGAGTGGACCGGATAAGCTCCCTTCAAGTATCCTAACGAGATGATTGAGGTCATAATGGAGGTGTTGCCCATTCGAGGACCTTGGTTGAGCAAAGGTTATATGGTGGTTAAAAGTCCATATGTGAGAACCTTGTGCTTGTTGAGATCACAATGGCAGTGTTAAGTCCATGTGTGGATCTTGTGTAGGGTGTCCCGGATCTCGTTAGTGATGTTCTACAACTACCAATCGGTGAATGCAAAGGTTGTATGGTGTTTGAAAGTCCATACATGGGAATCTTGTGCATGTCAAGGTTGTATGGTGGTTAAAAGTCCATACATGGGAACCTTTGGGAAAAGCTAAGGTTGTATGGTGTTTAAAAGTCCATACATGGGAACCTTAGGATGTTGAGGTCAAATGGTGGTTAAAAGTCCATTTGGGAGACCTTGGATTGGTAGGGTGTAGGGAGCGTAGGGACAACGCTCGGAATCCGCGTATCCGATCGGGTTGTTGAGTTGAAAAGTGGATGTGGTTGATCACTTGGAAGCCAATGTAATGTTCTTGATTATTAAGAAGCATGAGATGCTTGAAGTGATGTATGATTGCATGTGAGGCATGAGATGCTTGGAAAAGATGCTTGGTTGCATGTAAAGTGTATAATGCTAGTGAATGCATGTTTACTTGTTAAGTTGAACAAGTGTTGGTTATCATTTGGTAAATGATGTATGTGAGCATGAAATATCTTTATTGCATTGGAGTCTTGTAAGGCTTGTTTTTAAAGGCATGTGAAGATGATGTTATGGTTTTTATGTTGCCTTGGTTAAATGCATGTGATGGATTATTTGAGTTATGGTTTTAAAAGGATTCTTGCTTGAAATGGCTTTCAAGTTTATGGAAGGTATGTTGTGAAATGGGAGTGTTTTCCATGGTTTTGTTTTTAGCTTTGCATATGGTGTTTACGCATGGAATGGTTAAATGGATGTTCTTGCAAGTTGTACTTTGAGTTGGTTTTCTTGGTTTGCTAAGCTAAGGTTTGGTTTCATGTATGTGCAATGCATGGTTTTGAGCTTGATGTTGAAAAGAGTTTTCAAACATGGCTTTGGTAAACAAATCGGGTTTGTTTTAAAAGTGATTTTAATGACCCGCTGCATTGATGGTGTTTTGGTTTTGAGCATTCCTCACTAAGCATTATGTGCTTACGCTCCTTTTTGTCCATCAATGCAGATTCTTGAAGTTTGGACAGCAAGGAGCAAGGGATTCAAGGTGGACTCCAATTGAGATGTATGTCTCGGTGAATAGCTATAATTAATAAGGGCAATGGGGGTAGAATCTCTTGGATTGATGTTTTTGTATTCGTGTATGTTCGGACAAGTATGTTTTAATGTTGTTGTGGTTGCTGAAACATGAATTGGCTATATTGAGTTTGGTTTGGAAAGTTTGTACTTAAGTGGTTGCTTGTGTAGGAAGAATGCCTTTAGATTTGGGGCTTTTCATGTATGTTGTTAAATTGTTGATTTGATGATGCCTACAAGTCATATATATGTTGAATTGCATGCTGGTAAAGTTTGGTGACATTTGAAGCATGTTCGAATGATTAATTGCATGTTTTGGAATGCCTTTTTGCTGCAATCTGTGCAGGCGTTTCGGAATAGTGTGCACCGTTTCGGAACGGGTGCCTTGCATGAACCCAGGCGTCCGAAACGGTATGCACCGTTTCGAAACGGTTTGGTCTCTGCCAGACCCCCGTTGCGGAACGCGTTGCGGAACGGCCCCGAGTTTCGAAACGGGCTCTGCCTGTTTCGGAACGGGTGACCGTTGGGGGCTGACATGGGCGGTTAAATGTTTCAAAATGTTTGCATTTTGGTCCTGAAACTTGTTTGTGCAATTGTATGAGTTTGGGATGTCCGTTTGAGCTGAAATTTGGCAGAGAAGCATGAAACCTGATTAATTTTAAGTTGGTAACTTAAAATTTTGTTAAGTCCTTAAAGTTTTCAGAATTTACAATTTGGTCCCTAAAGTTGTAATTTGTTCAATTGGGTCCCTGATTGATCTCTGATGTTTGTGATCTTTGAGTATGGTGTTTGTGTGATCACAATTAGGACTAATGTGCATCTAGATAAGATTAAAAAGAAAAAAAAAGGGTCGTTAATCAAGGTTGACTTTCAGGTTGACTTTGGTTTTCCCCGTGTGACTTTCTTAATTCGGGTCAATAGTCCGGGCCGGGTTAAGGGGGTTACACCGAGTATTTCACCTTGGGGTGCGCCAGCTTTGTTTGTAAAGAAAAATGATGGCACCATGCGTATGTGCATTGATTATCGACAACTGAACAAGTTGACGATTAAGAACAAGTACCCTTTACTGAGGATCAATGATTTGTTCGATCTGTTTCGCAGTGCTTCGGTATTTTTGAAGATAGACTTGAGGTCTGGGTATTATTAGCATAAGGTTAAGGATGTGGATGTACCTAAGACAACTTTTCGAACGAAGTACGACCATTATGAGTTCTTGGTGATGCCGTTTGGTTTGACAAACGCACCGGCTGCATTCGTGGACATGATGAATAGGGTGCTCCATGAGTTTTTGGACCAGTATGTGGTGGTGTTTATCGATGATATTCTTGTGTACTCACATACCGAGGAGGATCATGATAGATGCTTGCGAATTGTGTTGCAAGTGTTGTTGGAGAATCAATTTTATGCTAAGATGAGCAAGTGTGAGTTTTGGCTCAAGGAAGTAGTTTTTCTTGGACATGCGGTGTCAGCCGAAGTTATTCGGGTTGATCCACATAAAGGTTGAGGAAGTGATGAGTTGGAAGATGCCTAAGTCAGTGACTAAAGTGCGTAGTTTCCTTGGGTTGGCTGGTTACTACCGAAGGTTTGTCGAAGGTTTTTCTAAGATTGCTACTACTTTGACCAAGTTGTTGCAAAAGAATGTTTGTTTTGAGTGGAAAGATGTTAGGCAACAAGCTTTTGAGAAGTTAAAGGAAGCTTTGACGCAAGCTCCTATCTTGATTCAACCAGAATCGGGTAAAGAGTTTGTAGTTTATAGTGATGCATCATATGTTGGTTTTGGTTGTGTACTGATGCAAGGTGGGAAGGTTGTAGCTTATGGGTCTAGACAACTGAAAGTGCATGCGCGCAACTATCCTACGCATGATCTTGAGCTCGCGGCAGTGGTTTTTGCTTTGAAGATTTGGAGACATTACCTTTATGGTGAAAGGTGTGTAGTTTACACTGACCATAAGAGTTTGAAGTACCTTATGTCTCAGAGGGAGTTGAATCTTAGGTAGTGAAGATGGTTGGAATTGCTTAAGGATTACGATTTGACCATTGAGTATCATCTTGGGAAGGCCAATGTTGTGGCTGATGCTTTGAGTAGGAAGGTGGTTGTCGAGCTGAGAGCTATGTTTGCTCGTCTGAGTATATCACGTGATGGTGGCTTGATAGCCGACTTACAAGTGAAACCTTCTTTAATTCAGTTGATTAAGGAAAAATAGTTGTTGAATGATTTGTTGGTGCCTTATGTTCAGGATATAGTTGAAGGTAAGGCTACGGATTTCTACTTTAACGATGATGGATTTCTATGTTTCAAATGTCGAACAGTTGTGTCGGAAGATGTTGAGTTGAGGCGTACTATCTTGACTGAGGCCCATAGTAGTCCTTTTGCTATGCACCCTGGTAGTACTAAGATGTATCATGGCTTGAAGGATGAGTACTACTGGGTGGGTTTGAAAGAGGATGTGGCCGATTTTTGTAGCAAGTGTTTGGTTTGCCAACGGGTGAAGGCTGAGCATCAGTTTCCTTCCGGTTTGTTAAAACATTTGAGGATACTGAAGTGAAAATGGGAAAGAATTATGATGGATTTCATATCGGGGTTGCCTTTGACACCATCGAAGAAGAATTTTGTATGGGTGATTGTGGATCCTCTTACAAATTGTGTGCATTTCTTGGCTGTGCATACTACATATACGTTGGACAAGTTGGTCGAGTTGTATATTGTTGAGATTGTGCAGTTTCACGGTGTGCCCAAGTCTATAGTGTCAGATAGAGATTCGAGGTTTACAATAAGATTTTAGGAATGTTTACATCAGGCGTTGGGTACGCGGTTGAATTTCGGCACTTCATATCATCCTCAGTCAGATGGGCAGTCGAAATGAGTTATCCAGGTGCTTGAGGATATGTTGCGATGCTTTGTGATTGATTTCTAAGGCTCTTGGGAGAAGCATCTGCTGCTGGTTGAGTTTGCCTATAATAACAACTTTCAGGCAAGTATTCAAATGGCATCGTATGAGGCCTTGTATGGGAGGAAGTGTAGAACGCCTCTTTGTTGGGCTGAGGCGAAGCAAAAGTTGCTTTTCTTGCCGGATATGCTCAAGGGAACAACAGAGAAAGTGAAGCTCATATCTGAGTGGTTGAAGGCTGAATTTGATCGTCAAAAGTCTTATGCGGATTTAAAGCGTAAAGAGGTTGAGTTCGCAGTTGGTGATCGCGTGTTCCTTAATGTATCGCCTTGGAAGAAGGTGATAAGATTCGGACGTAAGGGAAAGCTTAGTCCAAGGTTTATTGGGCCATATGAGGTTGTGGAGCGAGTTGGTCCCGTGACTTATCGGTTGAGGTTGCCTCCTGAGTTTGAAAAGATCCATGATGTGTTTCATGTATCTATGTTGCGGGGATATAGATCAGACCCTTCGCATGTGATGACGGTTGAGGAAATAGAGTTGATTCCGAATTTTTCCTATGATGAGGAACTAGTGAGAATTTTGGAATCGAGTAGCAAAGTTCTTCGTGGAAAAACGATTGAGCTTGTGAAGGTGTTGTGGCGACACCAATGGGTTGAGGAGGCCACGTGTGAAAGCAAGGCGGACATGTTAAGGCAGTTTCTGTATCTTTTTCCTTCAGGTAAAATGTCTAGGATGAAATTTCCTAAGTGGGGGAGAGTTGTAACGCCCCGATTTTGGGCTTAGATGTTTTGGCGCGTCGGGTTGGACCGGTGAAACCAGTGACGGTTGTTCGAACCATTTAAAAGGTGGTTTAGGGAGATCAGAGTTAAGGATAGGATAAAAATGTGATAAAAATGTCTAAAATTCTCTAAAATGGTGTTTAATATGTTGGTCAAATCAATTTTACAAAACGAGTTTTTGAAAGTATACATTTTGGGTAGTGACCAAAATGTAAAGATATAAAAGTTGAAATAATGTTTTTCTAGAAGAGTCAAAATCTTAGAATCCTTAGGGAGATACATGGAAATTATGTCTTTTCCCTAATTTGGTATGTGATTTAAATGTTATTAAAAATTAAAAGGCTTTTTAATTTGAGTAATTAAAGAAAGTAGTTAAACGGTTAACAAAAAGTTTTCAAGAGCTTTCATTTTCTCACTTTTGCTTCAGCCAAACACCTTTCTTTTCTCTCAATTTCCCAGAAAATTTTTGCTCTCAAATCCTCTTTTGAATCCTATCATTTCTCCATTGGTTTCTCCCATTCTCTTTCAAGTTTCTTCAAGGAAAACTTTCCACATTAGTGGAGAAGCAAGGATTGGAGGTAATTTTCGTGCTATCCCTCTAATCTAAGTTCTTTAATGAAATCTTGATAAAAATTGGTTTAAAATGTGATTTTTGGACTTTAATTGATTTGGCTATTTTGAGGTTGTTTCTAAATGAGTTTTGAAAGGTTTTTGGTGTTGAAGTCGAGTCTTAATCATGTAGATCCCGAAATCCTTGAGATCCTTGGTTTTTGAAGTGTTTTTGGGGAACTCGAGTTGCTGGAGGTATAACGTTGGTTTTAGGTTGTTTTTGGATGTTGATTAATGCTTAGAATGTGTCGGATGAGTTGGGTAATGGTTGAGCTGAGATTTGAGGTAAATCGATTGAGTTTTCGGTTATTTCGGATGGGTGTTTTGTTGCTTTAGAGTAGGGCAGCGGGATTTCTTGTGTGTGTGTGTTGTGGTTTTGGATTCATTTTAATGCATTGAACCTCTGTTTTGATGTGTTGAAAACAAGGGATGGTGATCCGGAAGCAAATGAAGCGTTTTTGGAGATTTTGAAAGATCGATAGTTGCGTCGGCAAGTGTTGTGTCACGAGTCGGTGAGTGGAATTTGGTTTTCCAGTGTTGAAATGTTTTAGAAAAGTTTTTGGAACTTAATTAGAGCTTGAAACGCTTTATTATGTTCGAAAGTAGGTAAATCGAAATTCCTCCCTCAATTGTTCTAGTTATAAGCCTTTGGTTGCACTTGATTTTAAATGCATTTACCTAGTGTTTTAAAGCATGTGTTGAGAATATAAATTGTGTATGATGGTTCCATGAGGTTTAATGATGCGCTAGGTAAGTGGTCTTTGTATGCATGTGTTGACGCTTGAGGTTTTAAGCATGGTTTAATGCTTGTTGATGGCTTATCATGAATGCTTTGTAAAAACAGTGAGTTATGCATGTGTTATGGACTATATTGGCAAGTGATGTGGTTTAAAGTGTTTTATAAATGAAATCGAATATAGTTAGCCAGCTATAGGATTGAGTGCACTATAAATAAGTCGCCTTGGATGTTGAGGGGTTGTGATTGTACCGAATACTCCGTCCAAGTACCATAATGATTAAGGATTGTTTAAGGTTGCAACGGTTGAGGGTAGCTCCCGGGTGCGAACCTTGTGTTTTGTCCTATCTCTCGTTAGTGGATTATACACCTACCGATGAGTGGTCTTGAGGGGTTGTGATTGTACCGAATACTCCACTACGGGTGTCACAACGATGGAGGGTCGCTCTCGTGTGTGAACCTTGATATGCCGGTAAGGGGTATGAAGGGTGTGGGACAACCCTTGGTAATCCCTGTATCTGATACATTGTTTTTGAGATTGTTGTTATCGCTTGTGAGCCAATATAATGGAATTGTATAATGCGGAAAATATTGCTAATGCATGTTTTGAAATATGCATGTTTTGGTTTAAGCTTAGCATAATGGTGTTTATGCTTGGAAAGCTTGGGAAATGGGCAACAATGGTTTAATTGTTGGTTTTGATTTGGATCATGTTACATGATATTTAAATTAGTGAGTTTGATGAAAAAGTGCATGGTTTATCAAGAAAGGCATGTTGGTTTTGAAAAGAGTGAAAAACGGTTTTGTGCATTGATGATGTTTGTGGTTTTAAGTAACCCTCACTAAGATTGTATGCTTATGCTCTCTTTGTTTCATCAATGCGGACAATTAGACTTTTGGAGGCAGATTCTTCGAGGAATCACACCAAGACATTTTGATAAAAGTATGTTGAGCTTTTGAACTAGCGTAATAAGGGCAATGGGGGTGTCCGATGCAATGAACAATATTGATTTTTTGATTTCTAGTTTTAAGAAAGTTTATGATGCATATTTTGATTTGTAAATGGTCGTTGAGTATTGGTTTATGCTTGCAATTAGTTTTTATCATTTTTATGTTTTCTTTGACATATATAGAGCATGCCTTTAGTGTCATAGTTGTGGGAATGTTGCTTTGATGATGCTTGTGCTTCGTATATGTGACCTTTGATTGGTATACAAGTTGTATGATTGTTGAGGCATGTGTCAGGATGGTTCCGAAGGGTAAAAACTTATTAAAACCAGTTTTTTGGGAATTTGCAGGTCCAGATGTTTCGGAACACCCTTACCTGTTTCGAAATAGTGGCATGTATTGGCCTTGGTGTTTCAAAACAGTGAGGCACGTTCCGGAACGTTTTTCCTCTGTAAACCTTTGTATTGGAACTTGTTTAGGGGGTTTCGGAATGGTCCCACATTTCAGAACGGGCTTTAATGTTTTGAAACAGTTGTATCAAAACGAGGCTTCCTATTCTGAAACCCCAGACCGTTGGATGCAGATTTTGAATTGTTCCGAGTTTCTGCTTGGTCCCTATTTGTCTTATATGCAATTGGATGAGTTCTAAATGTCTTTTGAGCTGAGCCTTCACCAATAAGCATGTAATGAACTTAATAAAAGGATGGTAACTTGAATTTGACAAAAGTTCTTAAAATTTTCCAAATTTACAAAATGGTCCCTAAACCTTAGTCAACTTTAATTAATTGGCGACCGTGTTGATGTTTTATTTGCTGCTTGTGTACGTACACATAGGAACCAAAGTTGCATCTAGACAAGATAAAAAAAAGGTTCGTTTATTGCGGTAAGCTTTCCCGGTTTACTTCAATAATCCCCATGTGATCCGTTCGGTTCGGTCTATTGGCCAACCCGGGTCGAGGGGGTTACATGAGCAATCCATTTGTTTGTCATCGAGAGAGTCAAACTCACGAAAGAAGTAAGCACTATCTCATCTATATCAGGTGTTGATCATTCTAGCCTAGACATAGGTTAGGGTTTAAGGCGGCTAAAAGAGGACGAACCAAAGGTTGTTGTTCAATGCAAGATTCATGCCGACGAGTATTATTTGTAGCGGACATCAGTAGTATTCTAACTTAGACATAAGCTGAATCATTCTCGAAGCGTTCTGTCGAGCCTTGAAGGTCTACTAAGTTTGTCGCCGAGCCAATTGTCTATTCAACCTGCTGAGGCAGCAAACTATGGCAGCACAATACAACTTAACCTATTCAACGTAGTTTCAAACTACGAAGCAGCATAACCTGACCCATTCAATCAATCTAATCTCTTCTCTTAATTACTTGTGTTTATTTACTTTTCTTTTAAAGAAACTGAAATTTACTTGTGCATTTAAATATTCTCTATACATGAATTTATATTCGAGTTTGTTGTCCAATACTCATGGGAGACGATATCTTTTATATTACAACTTGACAAGAGTGTGCACTTGCGCTCATATTTAGAGAACACATAATCGCTCTACAAGTTTTTTGGCGCCATTGCTGGGGATTGTCAATAGTACATTCGTCTTTATTTTCTTGCACCCTTATTTTATTGCATGTAATTTCAGTTTTTTTATTCGAAAAAAAAAAGAATATTCAGGTGCACTACAAGTCAAGGGCATCAACATGTGAGAAAGTTCTTGCGGTTATTGTGAAGAAAATCATGCGTTCGAAAGTTTCTCTCATCTTTTTGCACCAGACATGTCGAATAAAACCACTCGAGAGTGGATGTCTGAATACAAACAACAGATGTCGTTGTCGTAGTTGCCGCCGCATCAACAGAATTTTCATGGTATAATCAAGAATCTCAAATTTTTTTACCATAATAGTTTTGTTGTAGAAATCGACATGCCCTGGAAATATAGATATCCTCAAGAGCAATCCAAATCCTTGGAGGACACACTTCAAACTTTCCTCGCACTCACGCATAAAGTGTCAACTGCTATGGATGCCAACATTGCTAAGATGGATGCACTTATAAGAAATTATGTCCTCATTAATGCCATAGATTAACCTGAACACGGTGTCTCAGCAACTTCTGCCTTGGTAACTAGTGATCCCCAACAATTAAGTCTGAGGGATATTGATATCCCAGGACAAGAGGACGAAGAGAAATGCGAAGAAAGATCTCCGATGTGTGAGGAACAATTAGAACCTCCAAGCCATTAGGATGAAAAACACTGCCCGAACAGCAAGATTGACAGATGTTTTGGCAGGTACCTAGAACCCTGCCCAAGAGACGAACTGAGCAGTGAAAGGACAATATCGAACAAAGCAATGCCACAACAACACCTAGTGAGGCCGAAAAAGGAATTGATGATGCCACGACAACATTACATGCTTCGAAAATATAGGCCTGCCACGACAGAAACCTCGACAACGACGCCCGCCTTGACAGAAGCCTCGCCAACTATGGACTATATATATCAAGGAGAGTCGATGCTAGCAGATTTAAAGCCATCAAAATCTCTACTGATAGAGATGTTCGATGGACATAAATAAAACGGTGTTGGGAGTCATGAAGCTTTTCCAGAAATTGATTTTCCCTTTACATGCATAACATCATGACAGAATACTGTCGCAACAACTGGTTGTCATAGTAGCTGCCTCGGCAGCAAAACCAACTTTCCACCATAACGAACTCCGACAAAGATGATGTAATTACATGGTTAGATAGTGATATAATTTTTCCTAATCACATGTTCATGCCTTCAGGAATAGAATCAAGAAGGAAGGTTCACATGGACTACAAGGGTATGAGGAAGAAAGACTTCTTCACCATGAGAATAATCACACGATGGAGGGTGCAAATGGATTACAAGAAGTATCGGAAACGACCCACTTAAGCTCAAACCGATAAGGGGGTAGTTACATTAGGAGATGCATACCAATGCACTCCTAAGAGTAACAAAATTTTTAATTTTTTATTTTCCACATCTTTATTTTATTTAGGAGTAGATTTTAATTACTTAGGACTAGATTATATTGTGTTATTACTATTTATTCCCGTCTCACAACTACTTATCCAGATGCAAACCCTAACACTAGATTCCAGCTGCCGCGAACGACAAAGAGTCCAACCGCCAAGAGATATGTCGGATGTCGCCTTGTCCTCAATAGTACCACCTCTTCCTCCCCTACATCTCTTGTATCTTCCGACATTTATGTTTTCTTTCCTTTTATTATTTTTTAAGTTTTATTTTCTGTTATCTTTTTTCTGTTTTATGCATTGAGGGCAATGCACGTCTCGAGTTTGGGGGGATTAGCACTCATCATTGTTTAGGCATACTTAGATCATATAGGTTGCATATGTACTTGCCTTTAGAATTAATCAAAAGAATATTTTGTTAGAACTTGTGCCTATGATAGGATAGTCGGTTTTAAATGTTTCGCACCATAATAAAAAGAACTTAATTTTGGTGAAACCATGAAGAAAACTTAGAGTTTTTCTATAATTGCCAAAAATAAAAAACGGTAATGTTACTTGCTGAATTTGATTGAATTATTTGTAAAATTCTAACATGGTTGCAGGAAGCTACCACGATAAACAACAAACAGAAAAAAAGAAAAGCATTGCCATGACATGAACAAAAAGAGATATGTTGTTTTACCCTAGAGGTGCCTGAAACAGGCTCTATGAAGAATCATGTGCCAAGGACACTCCACTGATATCAAAGTCCATGGATCTAATTTTTTTGAAGTGTCAGACAAATTAGCATGAGTGAATGAAAGTCTTCACAGGATAACTCTACTCAATGGATTCAGGGTTTTGTAGTTTGCTCCTATCTTAATTTTAGACCTAAAGAGTAGTTGTGATGTTTTGAAGCCCTAATTGCCATGATTATAAAATGTGCTTAAATTTGTTACATCGACAGAAACCTTATATTACCTTGACAACATCTTTGTTTACTTAGAATATTCTTCAGATTCAGCTTGTACACAGTTCCTACACACACTACATTGGCATTATAGTCAAATTCTAAGGTAATTCATGTTATTTCCCTTTCACTAATCTAATGATAGGTGCCACGGCCTTAAGGTGCTACATCAAGTTTAAAACATATTTTTCTTTCTGATTTATGCAAGGGCAAGTAAGTTTAGGATTGCATTGCTTGGGGACAACCAATAGTTCGAGCTTGGGCGTGTGTAAAGTGCTATTAAGTCTTATATTTTGCATGCATTCCATCTCATATTATCGCTATTCTTAAGTACATTTTAGGCATATTTAGGTGCATGCATGCATTATTTACAATATTCTTTGCTTTGCCTTATTTTTATTGAATATCTTTGATTTTGTAAGAAAATATATTGTTTTAGTTTAGTTTTAGTTTCAGATGCTAGAAACTGATAATGAGAGAGGAGTAGATGATGAGGCAGCAAACCAAAGAGTTGTACTGAAGCAGTTCAACACAAAAAGAGATGATGTCGAGTTGCTGTCGTCGCCATACTTGTCGCCCAGGGCACCAACTTGGGGAATTGGTGAATTGGAGTGCGATTGAGAGAGCATAATTTTCTAAGTCCAATGAGCCCATCCATGCAATTTAGTGATGCCAGAAATAGCAGACAAAGCCGCCAAAGAAGAAGATCAAGGCTTGCTTGCAGTACAAGGTAACGAGAAGAGGAGTCCAAATTCAAGTCAAAGAAGTCAGAATTAAAGGATACATTCAATGCAAAAGCTACTTTATCATGAAAAAGACTTCTAGTCCAAGAAGGACTTAACCTAGGACATGCCCTATAAATACCCGATATTACTTTGTATTTTAGACAATTGAGATCTCTTGGCATAGCTTAGTTTCTCTTGTGTTTTCTTGCCTCTAATATGTTCTAAATTCTCTAGGGTTTGGCTTGTGTTGTAAAGTAGTTGTGAGAATGACAGTTTAGGTTTAAGTTTGTTTTTGCAATAAATTCAAGGTTTGCTTATTTCATGTTCTTCATTGTTTTCAATTGAGTTCGAAAGATCGATTGTGATCAATCCATTTGTTTGGCACCGAGAGAGTCAAACTCACGAAAGAAGTAAGCACGATCTCATCCATGCGAGGTCTTGATCAATCCAGCCTAGACATATCTTAGGTTTTAAGGCGGCTAAAAGAGGACGAACCAAAGGTTCTTGTCCATTGCAAGATTCACGCCAACGGTTATTATCTGCAGCGGGCATCAATAGTATTCTGACTTATACCTAAGCTGAATCATTCTCGAAGTGTTATGTCGAGCCTTGAAGGTCTACCGAGTTTGCCGCTGAGCCAATCTGTAACCCCCTCTATTTTGACCTAAGGGTTTGTAACAAATTGAAATTGACGATTTGGAAACTTTCCCCTCAAGTAAGGTTATTTATGAAAAACCGTGCAAAAATTATTATTCAATTATAATAACTAACCTTTAATGTTTCATCTTAAATCAAGCATGCTAAAAATAGTTTATCAAATCCCAAAAATAATAAATGTCCAAAGTCCACGTTTACAACCAAATCTGAAAATACTTAAATAATTAAATATAAGTCTAGAACAAAACATACTGATAAATAGTAACAAATCGTGTTCGTACGAAGTCCTCCAAGTACCGAAACCTAAGTATGGAAATCTGAAACAGATACTAAGGGGGAGTCAGCTATAAAGCTCAGTGTGTCTCTAAAATGCATAACACAAGAAAATCCAACAGTCAAACAACAAATCAAGAATTAATAGATATTCCGAAGTATTACAAGCAATGCATATATATATATCATCATGACATGCACTCATCTACATCGCCATCCGAAGAGTGAGGTTCCCCTGAACCACTCTACACCGCAACACCATGTCCGAAGCAAAACTCATCCCGAAGGATGGAACTACTAATCCGAAGCGAGGTTCAACCCGAAGGATGATGTCGCTGAGCTTCCTCCATTCATTATCCCAACCCAATGATATGACATGTAATCTGATTTCAGTGTCCGAATGCAATCTTGTTAATCAACTAAGATGCATGTAAATAATAATTCGATTCCGATATGCGTTACATAACATGATCACAACATTCGAGTCATATAATATTGTCAGATAATAGAGCAGAATAGCATACAGTCGAGTCATACAATATTTATCAGATAACATAGCAGGATAACATATATATATATATATATATATCATACATATCATGCAATCAAACATCAAAGACATGTAGCACAGACAGAGAACACACCTTAGGCAGCTAAACAATCAACATCGATAGAGACGTCTCCCACGCTCAGCCCTAGAGGAAGGTCGGACAGAATCAACTCCTAAAAATAAAGAACACTATATGAGATTCCTACTATGCCACATTCGAATAAACTACGCTTAACAGAAATCTTACTAGTAGATCTCGAAGACTGTGACACCGGAGGCCTACCTGGCGAAGGTTGAGGTAAAGTGTTGGGGTCAGAGTCCACATCGCCTGAACACAAAAAAATAACCGAGTCAAACTCTGATGCAACATTTAACAAAATTATGAGTTCAACAAATAAACTTGATCCAAAAAGGTATTTCAGGTTCGAATTTGAAGAAACGGACAACGGCAACGGAACCAGAACGTCGAAAAACATACAGGTGAACTCGGCCGAAAAAGTCAACACAGAAAGTCATCGCTGACGTCATCATTGACCATGATGACATCATCATTGACGTCAGCCTACATCAGCATTGCAACAGCAGATGACGTCACTACTGATGTCATCCAACTCGGTCAACCAGGCTGGTTCGGTTTAGAGCACTGGTCCGTTTCAACCCAGCCATTCGGTCCGGTTCCACTCACCCAACCGGTTCAAATCCACCAGCCACCTAAATTAGGCAAAACCCTAATCCCCAATTTTCCCAACCCTAGATCTAACCCCGGCGGTGCCCAAACACCACGGCGTAACCAGCGCCCGACATTGGCCACGACCAACACGACGGTGGCGGTAACCCGAAACCCAACCGACTCGACAATGACACTTACCCAAACCCGAGACGGAGGCGGCGCATGCAGAGAACGGTGGCGTGACAGAAGACGAGAGGTCTAAGCTTTCTAGCCTCTCCGTTCCGACGATAGAAGGCGGCGAACGGAACACTCTATGACGAGTTTTGATCGGACGACCACGGGGAACCCACCGGTGGCCACAGAACAATGAACGGTCGACACGAACCCCTTGGTCGGAGCTTCAACGGAAAAGAATGGGGAAGGGTTTGATTATTTTACTGATTTTCTTTTTTTTAGACCAAAGGGAAATGGGTGCGGCGCAAAAAGACAAATCTGATACAAAAGAAGTGTTTGCCCTAGACAAATGGGTAAATTAGAGAAGAAGGGTCCCTATTTTTGCCCGCCTAACAATTTAACCATTAAAGTTTTAATTTTATTCAATTAGGTCCCTAATTCCAATTAGGTTAGTTTCTGAAATTTCCCCCAAATTCTAGGGTTTCCAATTGGGAATTTTCACAATTAGGGTTTACCAAATTGAGGCTAAATTGAGGTGTTACAACTCTCTCCCCGTAAAAAGAAATTTCGGCCTCAAAATTTACCCGAAGCAAACAAATACGGATATTGAGTTTTGATGACATCTTTGGGCTCCCAGGTAGCATCATCATGACTGTGACCACGCCACAAGACTTTGACCATCTCAATGGTCTTCCATCTGAGAACTTTCTTATCCTGAACAAGAATCTCGATAGGCTCCTCCTCAAAGCGCAAATCAGGACTAATCTCAATCTCCTCCACGGGTAAAACATGAGACGGATCAATATGATAGCGTCTCAACACATAAACATGAAAAACAACATGAATACGTTGATGCTCTGATGGTAACTCAAGCTGATAAGCAACAGGTCCAACCCGACAAAGAATCTGATAAGGACCAATATAACGAGGACTCAGCTTGCCCTTCCAACCAAACAGAAATACCTTCCTCCAAGGAGATACATTGAAAAAAACCTCATCACCGACCTCAAACTCAAGATCTCGATGTCTCAAGTCGTTCTAAGACTTCTGTCTATCAAAAGCAACCTTAAGCCGGACTCGAATCAATCTAACTGTTTGCTCGGCCTCATGGACTATGTTTGGTCCCAACAATCTATGCTCATTAAGTTCTTTCCATCCGATCGGTGACCTACACCTACGTCTATATAGAGCCTCATACGGAGCCATCTTGATACTGGCATGGTAGCTGTTATTATATACAAACTTTGTGAGCAGCAAGAAATCCTCCCAACTACCACTGTAATCGAGAACACAACCTCTCAACATGTCCTCAAGAATCTGAATCACACGCTCGGACTGTCCATCAGTTTGTGGATGATAAGATGTACTAAAGTTCAACTGGGTACCCAAAGCAGAGTGAAGTGCCTTCCAGAACTTTGCTGTAAATCTCGGATCACGATCAGAAATAATTGATATCGGTACCCCATGCAGTCGAACAATCTCAGAAATATAGAGCTGAGCTAACTTACTCAAAGGATAGTTAACTCAAACAGTAATGAAATGCGCGGACTTAGTCAAACGGTCCATTGTATCCCATACGGATTCCTTCTTGGACGGAGTCATCAGAAGACCACTAACGAAATCCATAGTCACACACTCCCACTTCCACTGAGGAATCTTGATGTGCTGAAGCAACCCAGATGGACGCTGATGCTCTGCCTTGAGTCTCTAACAAGTCATACACTTAGACACAAATCCGACGACATCCCATTTAAGACCTTTCCACCAGTACCTCTGACGAAGGTTCTTGTACATCTTATCACCACCAGGATGCATAGAATATGGGCTGTCATGTGCCTCGCGAAGAATAACCTGTTTCAACCCAGATTTCCTCGGAATGCAATACCGACCTCAGAAACACAAAACATCATCCTAATTAATAGTAATATCCACAGACGTACCCTCATAAACCTCCCTGATACTGTGCATAAGAAAAGGATCAGTAGGCTTCTCAGCTCTAATATCATATATCAGCGTAGAAATAACCCGAAGTTCTGTCATCAAACTAACAATCTCAAACAAACTCATCTGAGCAAACAAGGTCCTCAAATCTGAAATAGCGTTATGACCAAGGCGTCGGCAACCACGTTCGCCTTCCGCGGGTGATACTATATCTCACAGTCATAATCCTTGAGAAGTTCCAACCAGCGACGCTGTCTCAGATTCAACTCTTTCTGTGTAAGGAGGTACTTTAGACTTTTGTGATCGGTGAAGATATAACACTTCTATCCGTAGATATAGTGTAGTCAGCAAGCTCCAAATCATGGGTAGGGTAGTTGCACTCATGCGCTTTCAATTGACGAGACGCATAACCCACTGCCTTCCCTTCCTGCATTAGAACACATTCCAATCTCGTGCGAGAGGCATCAATGTATATCGTATAAGCCTTCCCAGGCTCAGGCTGAATCAGAACCGGTGCTTCAGTCAACACAGTCTTAAGCTTCTCAAAACTGGTCTACTGAGCCTCAGTCTAGACAAAAGGAATATCCTTCCTCAGAAGTTTAATCAAAGAAGCTGCAATAATCGAGAAACCTTCCACAAATCTCTGATAGTAGCCAGCTAAACCCAAGAAGCTTCGAATCTTAGGAACATTCTTGGGCTACTTCCAACCCAAAATAGCCTCAATCTTCTTTGGATCAACCTGAATACCATTAGCAGAAACACTCTATTCATCATATCTATAAAGGCTGCAGGGGCATTAGTCAATCCAAACGGCATCACCAAAAACTCGTAATGACCATAACGAGTCCGAAAAGTGGTCTTAAACACGTCAGAATCCTTAACCTTGAGTTGGTAATAACCCGATCTCAGGTCTATCTTAGAAATTATTGTAGCTCCTCGGAACTGGTCGAACAAGTCATCAATACTTGGAAGAGGATACTTGTTCTTGATCATCAGCTTGTTCAGCTTCCGATAATCAATACAAAGCCGAAGTGATACATCCTTATTCTTCACAAACAAAACAGGGGCTCCCCGGGGAGAAACACTAGGTCGGATGAAACCTCTATCTAGCAATTCCTGCAACTGAATCTTCAATTCCTTAAGCTCATTCGGAGCCATCATGTAAGGGGCCATAGAGAAAGGGGATGTGTCCGGAAAAACATCTGGAAAATCCCTAACCACCTGGATCTTATCCAAACCAGAATCTAACTGCCTCGAGTCAAGAATATAAGCAAGGTAGGCAGTAGCCCCATGTTGATTCATCTTTTCTGCTTTCAGAGCCAAAACAACATTAGACATGTAACCTCTATGCTCTCCCACCATAATCACCTCGCACCCATCCGAGGTTTTCAGAGTCGCCCTTTTCTTTTCACAATCCAAACAGACTCGATGAGCGAGTAACTAGTCCATTCCGAGAATAAGGTCGAACTCTCTGAAAGGTAACTCCATCAAATCAGTAGAGAATATTTTCCCTTGAATTTCCAAAGGGCAATTCTTGTACACCTTAGTAACCTTGACTTGGTCACCAACTGGACTATAAACTGAAACTGCATTCACAATATTCTCAATCGGAATTTCAAGTCCCCCAGATACCGAACTCGCGACATACCAATGGGTAGAACCAATATCCAATAATGAAAAATACGGAATAGAGTGAATAGAAAAGGTACCATCAATAACATCTGGCTCATCACGATCCTCGTGTCTCCTGGTAGCATAAACCAAACCTGGTTGTCTCACCCCGGATCCAGCTGATCCTCCACTCTGAGCTGGCCTACCTCTACCAGCAGAAACTGTAGTATCAGGTCTACCTCGACCTCTACCCCTAGCAGGAGCCTGCACCGATGCTTGTGATTGACTGGTCATATGAGCTAATGGAGGTGCAAGCAGACAATCTCTGAAAAGATGGTCGAACAATCCACAACAAAAACAAGCCATAGACTGTCTCCTACACTCTCTTGAATGCCACTTCTTGCAAAAAGAACATTGCGGTACCCTGCGTGTGCTAGTCGATCCTCCAACACTAGAAGTTGGAACAGCAGTGGTCACTGGTTTGGCTTTGGAATAACTCTGATAATCACTCTCATCTCTTGCCCTCTTCTTGGTCTAGTTACCCTGACTATACTAAACTGACGCGGTCGACTACCTTTTACCCCAATCCATACCCTAAGACTCAACTTGCCTCAACTTTGTAACGCCCCGGTTTTGGGCTTAGGAGTTTTGGGCGTTGACCGGTTTGGTCAAAGTGCTGTTCGAATCTAAAGAGGTGAAATTAGGAAAGCCTAGTTCGGGTTGCATTAAAAATATGGAAAAATGTTCTAAAATCATCTTTTAATATAATTAAGTGAACTGTGAAATCAATTTTGGAAAATGAGTTTTGGAAGGGTGACATTTTGGCTAGTGACCAAAATGTAATTTTCGAAAGTTTGGTGACTGTTTTATAAAGGGTTGAAACTTTGAATCTTTAAGGAGCTATTTACCCAAAGGGAGTTTCTCCAGATTTTTCTAAGATATTTTGTGACTTAATTCTGATTTTAAATGATATTAAAAGTGGAGGGAAAGCCATTTGGCTATTTTGGTTAACTAACTTTTCTCAATTTTCTTTCTCTCATTTTCTCTCAACCCAAACACTTTCTCTCCAGAGAATTTGATCTGATTTTCTCACCTAAATCCCTCCTTTCAACTCTCTTTTGATTCCTAATCAACATATCTACAAAACCTATTCATTTGCTACTTGATTCAACAAGGTTTTTGATTCCAAAAAGAGGAGAAACTCAAGTTTGGAGGTAAGAACGTCCTTCTCCTCTAAACTATCAGTTCTTTACTGAAATTCCTAAGTTTTCAATCCTTAATTCATGTTTTATTAAAGGTTTTTAAGTGGTGAAATGGATCTTGGCTTATAATGCAAGATTTGGTGATTTTTGATGATTTTCGTTAGATCTGATTAATCTGTGATTTGAGATGTGTTTTTGATGTTAAATGAACTCTAAATTGATAAGGAATTGAGTTTTGATTAATGCAATCCCGGATAGGTTGAGTTTCCTAAGTTTGGCTTGTGATTCAAGGTTGTTTTTGAGGTGATCTTGTGGATCTGATGTTGCTGGAGGTTTAAGGATGTTAATAGGTTGTTTTTAGATGTTATATGATGTTAAAGGATATGTGGTTTTGCTGGTTTATGGCTGGGCTTTGTTTAGAAGTGGTTTGGATGCATTTTCGGTTGTGTTTGGTGGCCGAAAATGGTGTGTGGATGAGTGCAGCGAGTTTAGGTGCTTTCATTGAAGCAATTAATGCATGATGATGCATTAATCCTCTGCTTTGATGTGTTGAAACAGGGGAGGCATCTTTGGATCCAAGAGCTGTTAATCCAGAAGCTTGTTTTGGTGCTTTGGCTTGAAGCAAAGTGGAATCGGTGAGTGCGTTTGTGAAATTGGGTTTTCGGCTTTGAAACCAATGTCTTGGGAGCTTAGTTTAAGTCTAAACAACTTTGCTAAGCTCAAGTGTAAGTTTTCGGAATTACTCTCTAGTGGTGGCCATGACTTTGTTGTGATGCAATGTGGTTAATTGCATGTTTTAAATACTGTTTTGAAAGCATGATTTGGCATGGTAATTGCTGTTTTTGTAAGCCATATGTTGAAGGAAACTCTAGGTAAGAGTTCCTTGTTTTTGTACATTGATTAAATGTGGTTTGATGCTTTTAAGTGCATGATGAATATGGCTTGGTTTAATGCTTAAAAACAGTGGATTAAATGATGAAAATGATGTATATTGGCAAGTGATGTTTTAAAAAAAGTTAACGTCACTAAGGTGGTTAAAAGTCCTTGAGTGAGCCTTGTTACTTAAGAACATCAAGGTGGTTAAAAGTCCTTGGATGGTTCTTGTTGCGGACACTAAGGTGGTTAAAAGTCCTTAGGTGATCCTTTCCATGGTGTTTAAAAGTCCATGGGGCCATGGTGTTTAAAAGTCCATGGGGCCAAGGTGTTTAAAAGTCCTTGGGGCCAAGGTGTTTAAAAGTCCTTGGGGTGAATCAAGCTATGGACACAAAGGTGGTTAAAAGTCCTTGTGTGTTCCTCTTTCATGGTGGTTAAAAGTCCATGGCCAAGGTGTTTAAAAGTCCTTGGGGCCAAGGTGTTTAAAAGTCCTTGGGAAAGTTGATGAACTTGTTTTAAAGAAATGGAATTTATCACTTGAGCCAATATGACATGTTATGTATGTTATGAAGCATGAGATGCTTGTTTTAAGTATGCTTTCGAGCATGTGCAAAGGTTGATTTAAAGCATGTTTTATAAATGTTTTAAATGCATTATTGAATGGTTTTTAAGAGCATTCCTCACTAAGCTTTTGCTTACGCTCTCTTTCGTTTTCTTAATTCAATAATGCAGAGCATTAGAGAACCTTGAGGGCAGCAAGGAGGGCAAGCATTCAAGTGAAAGTAGAGCTCAATGTATGGAAGGTTTTTGTTGGTACATTTTAGCTTTTGGTAATTTGGCAATGGGGGACCAATGTGTATGTTTTGGGAGGTGTTTGGAACTCCCTAAGTATGTTGAATGTTGATAAGAATGCTGGTTTTTGTATTGGATCATTACATGCTTGTTTTGGAAGTTTGTGCTTGAATAGCTAACTTGTGTAGGAAGCATGCCTATAGATTTGGGGCTTTTTGCATATGATGTTGCTTTGATGAATTGTTGATGCTTATAAGTCTTATGTATGATGAATTGCATGCTGGTAAAGTTTGGTGGCATTTGGAGCATGTTTGAATGGTCAATTGCATGTTAAAGAATGCATTTTGCTGCAATCTGTGCAGGGCGTTTCGGAACAGTGCACACCGTTTCGGAACGGGTGCCTTGAATGAACCCAGGCGTCCGAAACGGTAGGCACCGTTTCGAAACGGTTTGGCCACTGCCAGCCCGTGTTCCGGAACCCGTTGCGGAACGGCCCGCGTTTCGAAACGGGCTTTGCCTGTTTCGGAACGGGTGACCGTTAGGGGCTGACATTGGTAGTTAAATGTTTTGAATTGTTTGCATTTTGGTCCTGAAACTTGTTTGTGCAATTGTATGAGTTCGGGAAGTCCTTTTGAGCTGAAATTTCACAGAGAAGCATGAAACCTGACTAATTTCAAGTTGGTAACCTTAATTTGGGTTAAGTCCTTCTAATTATCAGAAATTACAATTTGGTCCCTAAAGTTGTAATTTGTTCAATTGGGTCCCTGTTTGATCTCTGATGCTTGTGATCTTTGAGTATGATGTTTGTGTGATCACAATTAGGACTAATGTGCATCTAGACAAGATTAAAAAGAAAAAAGAAAGGTCGTTAATCAAGGTTGACTTTCGGGTTGACTTTGGTTTTCCCCGTGTGACTTTCTTAATTCCGGTCAACCGTCTAGGCCGGGTTAAGGGGGTTACATTTGGTGGTATCAGAGCTGAGTTCTCGAGTAATTGGGAATGAATGTATGCATGATTGAAGTATGTTTGGCTTGAATGCTTGTTGATCGAAAGCATGTTCAGTGGCTTGAGATGTTGATGCAATTGAATTGTATGCTGTGATGTAGCATGTTGAGGGTACCCATTGCCAAACAAAAGCTAATGAAATGATGTTGATTTTGAATGAAATTGAGCTTGAATACTTGGATTGCTTACCTTGCTGGGCCTGACTTTGTTTTATTTGCATTGTGATTGCATGGTAATAGTATGGCACCACGTAGAGAGTTACGAAGTAGTGTGCGAGCTACGGCTCCCAATGAGAACGAGAATGAAGAGAACACGGGTAGTGCGGTGTTACCCCCTCCTCCGCCTGGTGGTGGTGCTAGAGGTGAGAGAGCTGAAGCTGCAGCTGGTGCTGGAGCTGCTGGACCAGAGGTTGGTCAAGGGCAAGCTATGCCTGATATGTCTATGTTGGTACAGGCTATTGCGGGTGCTTTTCGAGCAGCAGTAGCTGGAGCTCAAGGAGCTGGGCATCAGGGAGATGCTGGAGTTAGACTACCTTTGGAGCGTCTACGCAGTCTTGGTGGGACTGAGTTTAGGGGTATGTCTGCTGAAAGTTCGGAAGCTTGGTTAGAGAGTACCAAGCGTATCTTGGGTCAGATGAGTTGCACGGATGTGCAAAAGCTGGGTTGTGTTGTGTCCTTGCTGCAGGATGATGCGTATACGTGGTGGACGACCACCATAGCTGGGATGGTTGAAGCTGATGTTACTTGGACATTCTTTCAGAATGTGTTCAAGAGAAGATATCTTGGAGTGAGATATCTTGATGAGAAGAAGCGTGAATTCATGTCTCTTAACCAAGGGAGCATGAGTGTGGCTGAGTATGAGGTGCAGTTTGTGCGACTCAGTCAGTATGCACCGGAGCTGATACCTGATGAGCGAGCAAGGTGCGAGAGGTTCCGTTATGGTCTTGTGACGGATGTGAAAATGTATGTGATGGCCACTGAATATGATGATTTTGATGTGTTGGTGGGCCGAGCCAAGGATATTGAGATGAACTTGGGTTTATCTGCGAGAAGTGCTGGAGCAAGTTCTGGCACGAGGGCTGCTGAGTTTAGTTCCGGAGGTGGACGGAACAAGAGGGGACGTGATCAGAGGTATCAGTCCTCAGCCAAGAGAGGTGGTGGTGCACCTGCTAGAGCTGATCCTAGTGCTTGTTGGATCTGTGGTTCACGTGGTCACATGAAGCGTGACTGTCCTCGTGCTGTGAGAGAGGTGCAAGCTCCTGTAGCGGCAGCTGGTAATGGGTGCTGGAATTGTGGTTCTGTAGACCACTTGAGGCGAGATTGTCCGAGGTTGGCTGGTGGTCAAGAGCGTGCTCCTGTTGTTGCTGCACCGCAGAGAGGTCGTGGGCGCGGCCGTGGTAATTTCCAGAGGAGAGAGGAAGGTGGTCGTGGAGTAGCCCATGTTGTGGCTATTCAGCCTGAAGGTGGAGGCCAAGCTAGGGTGTATGCTCAGCGTGAGGGAAGGAATGATGCAGATGTGATTGCAGGTACCTTTACTTTGCAATCCTTGTCATTGCTTTCTTTGATTGATTATGGATCTACGCATTCATACATTTTGCGTGAGCATGCTGAATTGCTTGGTTTGCCTGTTGAGTCTTTGGATGTTGGTGTTCGTGTCACTAGTTCTTTTGGTGAAACTGTTGTGACTCGAAAGCTTTATAGAAGGTGTCCTTTGATTGTTCAAGAACATGTTTTTCATGTTGATCTTATGGAGTTGCCCTTTTATGGTTTTGATGTGATCCTTGGTATGGATTGGCTTGCTGAGCATCGTGCTGTTGTGGATTGTGAAAATAAGCGAGTTTCGCTTAAGCTTGCGGATGATTATGAAGTTGTTGTGGTGGGTGAGAATGTGAAGTTTCTTGCCAGTGTGGTGTCTACCTTGGAGGCGAGTAGGATGCTGAGGCAAGGTTGCGAAGCTTATCTAGCTTTTGTGATGAATCCTAGCTCTAAGGAGTTGAGGGTGCAAGATATCAGAGTTGTGAAGGAGTTTCCTGGTGTTTTTCCTAAGGAGTTGCCTGGTTTACCTCCTAATCGCGAGGTGGAGTTTGGAATTGAGCTGTATGAAAATACAACTCCTGTGTCCATTACTCCCTATAGAATGGCACCTAAGGAGCTGAAGGAGCTGAAGATGCAGTTGCAAGAGTTGCTAGATCGTGGTTTCATCCGGCCGAGTGTGTCACCTTGGGGTGCACCAGTCTTGTTTGTGAAGAAGAAGGATGGCACTATGAGAATGTGCATTGATTACCGTCAGCTGAGAAAGTTGACTATCAAGAATCGGTATCCTTTGCCGAGGATTGATGATCTCTTTGATCAATTTCGGGGAGCTGCTGTGTTCCCTAAGATTGACTTGAGGTCAGGGTATTATCAGTTAAAGGTGAAGGATGTGGATGTGCCTAAGACAGCTTTCAGGACAAGGTATGGGCATTATGAGTTCCTTGTGATGCCGTTTGGTTTGACAAATGCTCCTGCTGCTTTCATGGACATGATGAATCGTGTGTTTCATGAATACTTGGACAAGTTCGTTGTGGTGTTCATTGATGATATCCTCGTGTACTCGCATACTGAGGAGGAGCACGAAGAGCATTTGAGGATTGTTTTGCAAGCTTTGTTGGAGAATCAGCTTTATGCTAAGCTGAGCAAGTGTGAGTTCTGGCTTAAGGAGGTGGTGTTTCTTGGGCATGTGGTCTCAGCTGAGGGGATTCGTGTTGATCCTCAGAAGATTGAGGCGGTAATGAATTGGAAAGTTCCTAAGTCTGTTCATGAGGTCCGTAGTTTCCTTGGTTTGGCGGGATACTACCGGAGGTTTGTGGATGGTTTTTCCAAGATTGCTGCTCCTTTGACGAAGCTGTTGCAAAAGGATGTTAAGTATGAGTGGACGGAAGCGAGACAGCAGGCTTTTGAGAAGCTTAAGGCGGCTTTGACGCAAGCTCCTATCTTGGTTCAGCCTGAATCAGGGAAAGAGTTTGTGGTCTATCGTGATGCATCCTATGTTGGTTTGGGATGTGTGCTGATGCAAGAGGGTAAGGTTGTGGCTTATGCGTCACGGCAGTTGAAAGTGCATGAGCGCAATTATCCTACGCATGATATTGAGCTGGCTGCAGTGGTTTTTGCTCTGAAGATTTGGAGACATTATCTGTATGGTGAGAAGTGTACTGTGTACACAGATCACAAGAGTTTGAGGTATCTGATGTCTCAGAAGGAGTTGAATCTTAGGCAGCGGCGTTGGTTGGAGTTGCTCAAGGATTATGATTTGACGATTGAGTATCATCCTGGAAAAGCTAATGTTGTTGCTGATGCCTTGAGTAGGAAGGTAGCTGTTGAGCTGAGGGCTATGTTTGCTAGCTTGAGCATATCGCGAGATGGTGGTCTTGTTGCTGAGTTGCAAGTGAAACCATCGTTGGTTCAGTTGATCAAGGAAAAGCAGTTGTTGGATGATTCCTTGGTGTCTCATGTTCAGGATATCGCGGAGGGTAGACCTTCGGATTTCTGCTTTAATGAGGATGGAGTGTTGTGTTTTGGTAGTCGGATAGTAGTGCCTGCTGATGCTGAGTTGAGGCGTGCTATTCTGACTAAAGGTCATAGTAGTCCTTTTGCTATGCACCCTGGTAGTACTAAGATGTATCGTGATCTTCGTGATGAGTACTATTGGGTGGGTTTGAAGAAGGATGTTGCAGAGTTTGTGAGCAAGTGTTTGGTGTGTCAGCGAGTTAAGGCTGAACATCAGGTTCCTTCTGGGTTGTTGCAACCGTTGAGAATCCCTGAATGGATGTGGGAAAGGGTTACCATGGATTTTGTATCAGGTTTGCCTTTGTCTCCGTCAAAGAAGAATTCTGTTTGGGTGATTGTGGATCGCCTGACGAAGTGTGCGCATTTCTTGCCTGTGCATACTACGTTTTCTTTGGATAAGCTGGCAGAGCTTTACATTGCTGAGATTGTGAGGCTGCATGGTGTGCCTAAGTCGATTGTGTCGGATAGGGATCCGAGGTTCACATCGCGTTTCTGGCAGTGTTTGCATCAAGCTCTGGGTACAAGGTTACATTTCAGTACATCCTATCATCCTCAGTCGGATGGTCAGTCTGAGCGGGTTATCCAGATCTTGGAGGATATGTTGAGGTGTTGCGTGATTGAGTTCCAAGGTTCGTGGGAGAAGCATCTGCCTTTGGTTGAGTTCGCTTATAACAATAGTTATCAGGCGAGTATACGGATGGCACCTTATGAGGCTTTGTACGGGAGGAAGTGTAGGACTCCTCTTTGTTGGGCTGAAACTGGTCAAAAGTTGGTTTCGATGCCGGCTTTGTTGAAAGGGACCACCGAGAAGGTGAAGCTCATTTGTGAACGGTTGAAGGCTGCCTCTGATCGGCAAAAGTCTTACGCGGAATTGAAGCGTAAGGAGATAGAGTATGCGGTGGGTGACCGTGTGTTTTTGAAGGTTTCGCCTTGGAAGAAGGTGATGAGGTTTGGCCGGAAGGGTAAGTTGAGCCCTAGATACATTGGACCATATGAGGTGGTTGAGCGTGTGGGTCCTGTTGCGTATCGGTTGAGGTTACCTTAAGAGTTGGAGAAGATTCATGATGTGTTCCATGTTTCTATGCTCCGGAAGTATGGATCTGATCCTTCGCATGTGATGCCTGTGGAGGAAGTGGTTTTGAATCCGGATTTGACCTATGATGAGGAACCGGTGAAGGTTCTGGATTCGGATAGCAAGGTTCTTCGTGGCAAGACCATTGAATTGGTGAAGGTGCTGTGGAAGCATCGAGGTGTTGAGGAAGCCACGTGGGAGCGGAAGGAAGACATGCTGAAGCAGTTTCCTTATCTCTTTCCTTCAGGTAAATTTCGAGGACGAAATTTCTTAAGGGGGGGAGAGTTGTAACGCCCCAGTTTTGGGCTTAGGAGTTTTGGGCGTTGACCGGTTTGGTCAAAGTGCTGTTCGAATCTAAAGAGGTGAAATTAGGAAAGCCTAGTTCGGGTTGCATTAAAAATATGGAAAAATGTTCTAAAATCATCTTTTAATATAATTAAGTGAACTGTGAAATCAATTTTGGAAAATGAGTTTTGGAAGGGTGACATTTTGGCTAGTGACCAAAATGTAATTTTCAAAAGTTTGGTGACTGTTTTATAAAGGGTTGAAACTTTGAATCTTTAAGGAGCTATTTACCCAAAGGGAGTTTCTCCAGATTTTTCTAAGATATTTTGTGACTTAATTCTGATTTTAAATGATATTAAAAGTGGAGGGAAAGCCATTTGGCTATTTTGGTTAACTAACTTTTCTCAATTTTCTTTCTCTCATTTTCTCTCAACCCAAACACTTTCTCTCCAGAGAATTTGATCTGATTTTCTCACCTAAATCCCTCCTTTCGACTCTCTTTTGATTCCTAATCAACATATCTACAAAACCTATTCATTTGCTACTTGATTCAACAAGGTTTTTGATTCCAAAAAGAGGAGAAACTCAAGTTTGGAGGTAAGAACGTCCTTTTCCTCTAAACTATCAGTTCTTTACTGAAATTCCTAAGTTTTCAATCCTTAATTCATGTTTTATTAAAGGTTTTTAAGTGGTGAAATGGATCTTGGCTTATAATGCAAGATTTGGTGATTTTTGATGATTTTCGTTAGATCTGATTAATCTATGATTTGAGATGTGTTTTTGATGTTAAATGAACTCTAAATTGATAAGGAATTGAGTTTTGATTAATGCAATCCCGGATAGGTTGAGTTTCCTAAGTTTGGCTTGTGATTCAAGGTTGTTTTTGAGGTGATCTTGTGGATCTGATGTTGCTGGAGGTTTAAGGATGTTAATAGGTTGTTTTTAGATGTTATATGATGTTAAAGGATATGTGGTTTTGCTGGTTTATGGCTGGGCTTTGTTTAGAAGTGGTTTGGATGCATTTTCGGTTGTGTTTGGTGGCCGAAAATGGTGTGTGGATGAGTGCAGCGAGTTTAGGTGCTTTCATTGAAGCAATTAATGCATGATGATGCATTAATCCTCTGCTTTGATGTGTTGAAACAGGGGAGGCATCTTTGGATCCAAGAGTTGTTGATCTGGAAGCTTGTTTTGGTGCTTTGGCTTGAAGCAAAGTGGAATCGGTGAGTGCGTTTGTGAAATTGGGTTTTCGGCTTTGAAACCAATGTCTTGGGAGCTTAGTTTAAGTCTAAACAACTTTGCTAAGCTCAAGTGTAAGTTTTCGGAATTACTCTCTAGTGGTGGCCATAACTTTGTTGTGATGCAATGTGGTTAATTGCATGTTTTAAATACTGTTTTGAAAGCATGATTTGGCATGGTAATTGCTGTTTTTGTAAGCCATATGTTGAAGGAAACTCTAGGTAAGAGTTCCTTGTTTTTGTGCATTGATTAAATGTGGTTTGATGCTTTTAAGTGCATGATGAATATGGCTTGGTTTAATGCTTAAAAACAGTGGATTAAATGATGAAAATGATGTATATTGGCAAGTGATGTTTTAAAAAAAGTTAACGTCACTAAGGTGGTTAAAAGTCCTTGAGTGAGCCTTGTTACTTAAGAACATCAAGGTGGTTAAAAGTCCTTAGATGGTTCTTGTTGCGGACACTAAGGTGGTTAAAAGTCCTTAGGTGATCCTTTCCATGGTGTTTAAAAGTCCATGGGGCCATGGTGTTTAAAAGTCCATGGGGCCAAGGTGTTTAAAAGTCCTTGGGGCCAAGGTGTTTAAAAGTCCTTGGGGTGAATCAAGCTATGGACACAAAGGTGGTTAAAAGTCCTTGTGTGGTCCTCTTTCATGGTGGTTAAAAGTCCATGGCCAAGGTGTTTAAAAGTCCTTGGGGCCAAGGTGTTTAAAAGTCCTTGGGAAAGTTGATGAACTTGTTTTAAAGAAATGGAATTTATCACTTGAGCCAATATGACATGTTATGTATGTTATGAAGCATGAGATGCTTGTTTTAAGTATGCTTTCGAGCATGTGCAAAGGTTGATTTAAAGCATGTTTTATAAATGTTTTAAATGCATTATTGAATGGTTTTTAAGAGCATTCCTCACTAAGCTTTTGCTTACGCTCTCTTTCGTTTTCTTAATTCAATAATGCAGAGCATTAGAGAACCTTGAGGGCAGCAAGGAGGGCAAGCATTCAAGTGAAAGTAGAGCTCAATGTATGGAAGGTTTTTGTTGGTACATTTTAGCTTTTGGTAATTTGGCAATGGGGGACCAATGTGTATGTTTTGGGAGGTGTTTGGAACTCCCTAAGTATGTTGAATGTTGATAAGAATGCTGGTTTTTGTATTGGATCATTACATGCTTGTTTTGGAAGTTTGTGCTTGAATAGCTAACTTGTGTAGGAAGCATGCCTATAGATTTGGGGCTTTTTGCATATGATGTTGCTTTGATGAATTGTTGATGCTTATAAGTCTTATGTATGATGAATTGCATGCTGGTAAAGTTTGGTGGCATTTGGAGCATGTTTGAATGGTCAATTGCATGTTAAAGAATGCATTTTGCTGCAATCTGTGCAGGGCGTTTCGGAACAGTGCACACCGTTTCGGAACGGGTGCCTTGAATGAACCCAGGCGTCCGAAACGGTAGGCACCGTTTCGAAACGGTTTGGCCACTGCCAGCCCGTGTTCCGGAACCCGTTGCGGAACGGCCCGCGTTTCGAAACGGGCTTTGCCTGTTTCGGAACGGGTGACCGTTAGGGGCTGACATTGGTAGTTAAATGTTTTGAATTGTTTGCATTTTGGTCCTGAAACTTGTTTGTGCAATTGTATGAGTTCGGGAAGTCCTTTTGAGCTGAAATTTCATAGAGAAGCATGAAACCTGACTAATTTCAAGTTGGTAACCTTAATTTGGGTTAAGTCCTTCTAATTATCAGAAATTACAATTTTGTCCCTAAAGTTGTAATTTGTTCAATTGGGTCCCTGTTTGATCTCTGATGCTTGTGATCTTTGAGTATGATGTTTGTGTGATCACAATTAGGACTAATGTGCATCTAGACAAGATTAAAAAAAAAGGGTCGTTAATCAAGGTTGACTTTCGGGTTGACTTTGGTTTTCCCCGTGTGACTTTCTTAATTCGGGTCAACCGTCTAGGCCGGGTTAAGGGGGTTACATTTGGTGGTATCAGAGCTGAGTTCTCGAGTAATTGGGAATGAATGTATGCATGATTGAAGTATGTTTGGCTTGAATGCTTGTTGATCGAAAGCATGTTCAGTGGCTTGAGATGTTGATGCAATTGAATTGTATGCTGTGATGTAGCATGTTGAGGGTACCCATTGCCAAAAAAAAGCTAATGAAATGATGTTGATTTTGAATGAAATTGAGCTTGAATAATTGGATTGCTTACCTTACTAGGCCTGACTTTGTTTTATTTGCATTGTGATTGCATGGTAATAGTATGGCACCACGTAGAGAGTTATGAGGTAGCGTGCGAGCTACGGCTCCCAATGAGAACGAGAATGAAGAGAACAGGGGTAGTGCGGTGTTACCCCCTCCTCCGCCTGGTGGTGGTGCTAGAGGTGAGAGAGCTGAAGCTGCAGCTGGTGCTGGAGCTGCTGGACCAGAGGTTGGTCAAGGGCAAGCTATGCCTGATATGTCTATGTTGGTACAGGCTATTGCGGGTGCTTTTCGAGCAGCAGTAGCTGGAGCTCAAGGAGCTGGGCATCAGGGAGATGCTGGAGTTAGACTACCTTTGGAGCGTCTACGCAGTCTTGGTGGGACTGAGTTTAGGGGTATGTCTGCTGAAAGTTCGGAAGCTTGGTTAGAGAGTACCAAGCGTATCTTGGGTCAGATGAGTTGCACGGATGTGCAAAAGCTGGGTTGTGTTGTGTCCTTGCTGCAGGATGATGCGTATACGTGGTGGACGACCACCATAGCTGGGATGGTTGAAGCTGATGTTACTTGGACATTCTTTCAGAATGTGTTCAAGAGGAGATATCTTGGAGTGAGATATCTTGATGAGAAGAAGCGTGAATTCATGTCTCTTAACCAAGGGAGCATGAGTGTGGCTGAGTATGAGGTGCAGTTTGTGCGACTCAGTCAGTATGCACCGGAGCTGATACCTGATGAGCGAGCAAGGTGCGAGAGGTTCCGTTATGGTCTTGTGACGGATGTGAAAATGTATGTGATGGCCACTGAATATGATGATTTTGATGTGTTGGTGGGCCGAGCCAAGGATATTGAGATGAACTTGGGTTTATCTGCGAGAAGTGCTGGAGCAAGTTCTGGCACGAGGGCTGCTGAGTTTAGTTCCGGAGGTGGACGGAACAAGAGGGGACGTGATCAGAGGTATCAGTCCTCAGCCAAGAGAGGTGGTGGTGCACCTGCTAGAGCTGATCCTAGTGCTTGTTGGATCTGTGGTTCACGTGGTCACATGAAGCGTGACTGTCCTCGTGCTGTGAGAGAGGTGCAAGCTCCTGTAGCGGCAGCTGGTAATGGGTGCTGGAATTGTGGTTCTGTAGACCACTTGAGGCGAGATTGTCCGAGGTTGGCTGGTGGTCAAGAGCGTGCTCCTGTTGTTGCTGCACCGCAGAGAGGTCGTGGGCGCGGCCGTGGTAATTTCCAGAGGAGAGAGGAAGGTGGTCGTGGAGTAGCCCATGTTGTGGCTATTCAGCCTGAAGGTGGAGGCCAAGCTAGGGTGTATGCTCAGCGTGAGGGAAGGAATGATGCAGATGTGATTGCAGGTACCTTTACTTTGCAATCCTTGTCATTGCTTTCTTTGATTGATTATGGATCTACGCATTCATACATTTTGCGTGAGCATGCTGAATTGCTTGGTTTGCCTGTTGAGTCTTTGGATGTTGGTGTTCGTGTCACTAGTTCTTTTGGTGAAACTGTTGTGACTCGAAAGCTTTATAGAAGGTGTCCTTTGATTGTTCAAGAACATGTTTTTCATGTTGATCTTATGGAGTTGCCCTTTTATGGTTTTGATGTGATCCTTGGTATGGATTGGCTTGCTGAGCATCCTGCTGTTGTGGATTGTGAAAATAAGCGAGTTTCGCTTAAGCTTGCGGATGATTATGAAGTTGTTGTGGTGGGTGAGAATGTGAAGTTTCTTGCCAGTGTGGTGTCTACCTTGGAGGCGAGTAGGATGCTGAGGCAAGGTTGCGAAGCTTATCTAGCTTTTGTGATGAATCCTAGCTCTAAGGAGTTGAGGGTGTAAGATATCAGAGTTGTGAAGGAGTTTCCTGGTGTTTTTCCTGAGGAGTTGCCTTATTTACCTCCTAATCGCGAGGTGGAGTTTGGAATTGAGATGTATGAAAATACAACTCCTGTGTCCATTACTCCCTATAGAATGGCACCTAAGGAGCTGAAGGAGTTGAAGACGCAGTTGCAAGAGTTGCTAGATCGTGGTTTCATCCGGCCGAGTGTGTCACCTTGGGGTGCACCAGTCTTGTTTGTGAAGAAGAAGGATGGCACTATGAGAATGTGCATTGATTACCGTCAGCTGAACAAGTTGACTATCAAGAATCGGTATCCTTTGCCAAGGATTGATGATCTCTTTGATCAATTTCGGGGAGCTGCTGTGTTCCCTAAGATTGACTTGAGGTCAGGGTATTATCAGTTAAAGGTGAAGGATGTGGATGTGCCTAAGACAGCTTTCAGGACAAGGTATGGGCATTATGAGTTCCTTGTGATGCCGTTTGGTTTGACAAATGCTCCTGCTGCTTTCATGGACATGATGAATCGTGTGTTTCATGAATACTTGGACAAGTTCGTTGTGGTGTTCATTGATGATATCCTCGTGTACTCGCGTACTGAGGAGGAGCACGAAGAGCATTTGAGGATTGTTTTGCAAGCTTTGTTGGAGAATCAGCTTTATGCTAAGCTGAGCAAGTGTGAGTTCTGGCTTAAGGAGGTGGTGTTTCTTGGGCATGTGGTCTCAGCTGAGGGGATTCGTGTTGATCCTCAGAAGATTGAGGCGGTAATGAATTGGAAAGTTCCTAAGTCTATTCATGAGGTCCGTAGTTTCCTTGGTTTGGCGGGATACTACAGGAGGTTTGTGGATGGTTTTTCCAAGATTGCTGCTCCTTTGACGAAGCTGTTGCAAAAGGATGTTAAGTATGAGTGGACGGAAGCGAGACAGCAGGCTTTTGAGAAGCTTAAGGCGGCTTTGACGCAAGCTCCTATCTTGGTTCAGCCTGAATCAGGGAAAGAGTTTGTGGTCTATAGTGATGCATCCTATGTTGGTTTGGGATGTGTGCTGATGCAAGAGGGTAAGGTTGTGGCTTATGCGTCACGGCAGTGGAAAGTGCATGAGTGCAATTATCCTACGCATGATATTGAGCTGGCTGCAGTGGTTTTTGCTCTGAAGATTTGGAGACATTATCTGTATGGTGAGAAGTGTACTGTGTACACAGATCACAAGAGTTTGAGGTATCTGATGTCTCAGAAGGAGTTGAATCTTAGGCAGCGGCGTTGGTTTGAGTTGCTCAAGGATTATGATTTGACGATTGAGTATCATCCTGGAAAAGCTAATGTTGTTGCTGATGCCTTGAGTAGGAAGGTAGCTGTTGAGCTGAGGGCTATGTTTGCTAGCTTGAGCATATCGCGAGATGGTGGTCTTGTTGCTGAGTTGCAAGTGAAACCATCGTTGGTTCAGTTGATCAAGGAAAAGCAGTTGTTGGATGATTCCTTGGTGTCTCATGTTCAGGATATCGCGGAGGGTAGACCTTCGGATTTCTGCTTTAATGAGGATGGAGTGTTGTGTTTTGGTAGTCGGATAGTAGTGCCTGCTGATGCTGAGTTGAGGCGTTCTATTCTGACTGAAGGTCATAGTAGTTCTTTTGCTATGCACCCTGGTAGTACTAAGATGTATCGTGATCTTCGTGATGAGTACTATTGGGTGGGTTTGAAGAAGGATGTTGCAGAGTTTGTGAGCAAGTGTTTGGTGTGTCAGCGAGTTAAGGCTGAACATCAGGTTCCTTCTGGGTTGGTGCAACCGTTGAGAATCCCTGAATGGAAGTGGGAAAGGGTTACCATGGATTTTGTATCTGGTTTGCCTTTGTCTCCGTCAAAGAAGAATTTTGTTTGGGTGATTGTGGATCGCCTGACGAAGTGTGCGCATTTCTTGCCTGTGCATACTACGTTTTCTTTGGATAAGCTGGCAGAGCTGTACATTGCTGAGATTGTGAGGCTGCATGGTGTGCCTAAGTCGATTGTGTCGGATAGGGATCCGAGGTTCACATCGCGTTTCTGGCAGTGTTTGCATCAAGCTCTGGGTACAAGGTTACATTTCAGTACATCCTATCGTCCTCAGTCGGATGGTCAGTCTGAGCGGGTTATCCAGATCTTGGAGGATATGTTGAGGTTTTGCGTGATTGAGTTCCAAGGTTCGTGGGAGAAGCATCTGCCTTTGGTTGAGTTCGCTTATAACAATAGTTATCAGGCGAGTATACGGATGGCACCTTATGAGGCTTTGTACGGGAGGAAGTGTAGGACTCCTCTTTGTTGGGCTGAAACTGGTCAAAAGTTGGTTTCGATGCCGGCTTTGTTGAAAGGGACCACCGAGAAGGTGAAGCTCATTTGTGAACGGTTGAAGGCTGCCTCTGATCGGCAAAAGTCTTACGCGGATTTGAAGTGTAAGGAGATAGAGTATGGGGTGGGTGACCGTGTGTTTTTGAAGGTTTCGCCTTGGAAGAAGGTGATGAGGTTTGGCCGGAAGGGTAAGTTGAGCCCTAGGTACATTGGACCATATGAGGTGGTTGAGCGTGTGGGTCCTGTTGCGTATCGGTTGAGGTTACCTCAAGAGTTGGAGAAGATTCATGATGTGTTCCATGTTTCTATGCTCCGGAAGTATAGATCTGATCCTTCGCATGTGATGCCTGTGGAGGAAGTGGTTTTGAATCCGGATTTGACCTATGATGAGGAACCGGTGAATAGCTAACTTGTGTAGGAAGCATGCCTATAGATTTGGGGCTTTTTGCATATGATGTTGCTTTGATGAATTGTTGATGCTTATAAGTCTTATGTATGATGAATTGCATGCTGGTAAAGTTTGGTGGCATTTGGAGCATGTTTGAATGGTCAATTGCATGTTAAAGAATGCATTTTGCTGCAATCTGTGCAGGGCGTTTCGGAACAGTGCACACCGTTTCGGAACGGGTGCCTTGAATGAACCTAGGCGTCCGAAACGGTAGGCACCGTTTCGAAACGGTTTGGCCACTGCCAGCCCGTGTTCCGGAACCCGTTGCGGAACGGCCCGCGTTTCGAAACGGGCTTTGCCTGTTTCGGAACGGGTGACCGTTAGGGGCTGACATTGGTAGTTAAATGTTTTGAATTGTTTGCATTTTGGTCCTGAAACTTGTTTGTGCAATTGTATGAGTTCGGGAAGTCCTTTTGAGCTGAAATTTCACAGAGAAGCATGAAACCTGACTAATTTCAAGTTGGTAACCTTAATTTGGGTTAAGTCCTTCTAATTATCAGAAATTACAATTTGGTCCCTAAAGTTGTAATTTGTTCAATTGGGTCCCTGTTTGATCTCTGATGCTTGTGATCTTTGAGTATGATGTTTGTGTGATCACAATTAGGACTAATGTGCATCTAGACAAGATTAAAAAGAAAAAAAGGGTCGTTAATCAAGGTTGACTTTGGTTTTCCCCGTGTGACTTTCTTAATTCGGGTCAACCGTCTAGGCCGGGTTAAAGGGGTTACAAACTCTGCCTCATTGCGTTCAACAGTCCTAGCTCGCAAGGTAATATCCTTGTACTCTTTGTCCAAATGCAAAGCAACACCAGTCTTAATCGAAGGTCGCAGACCCTTTAGAAACCAGTCACACTTCTCTTTCTCTATAGTAACTAACCCATGAATGTACTGTACCAGTCTCAAAAACTCGATCTCATACTGATTCACGGTCATATAATTTTGCCTCAGATTTATAAAGTCCTCTCGACACTTGTCTAGATACTCTTCCCCAACATGTCTGTCTCGGAAAGCCTGGCGAAAATGATCCCACGTGACCCGACTAGCAGAAATAACGGTCTTCTCAGCCTCCCACCAGTTCAGGGCTTCACCCTTCAATAAAGATACATCCGCTCTTAATTTTCTGTCAGTAGGGTAGTCCATCTCATCAAATAATTGTTGTAATTTCTTCAGCCAATACTCTGCGTCAGCCGGATCTGTAGCCGTCTTACCGTCAAACATCGACATCCCAGCAAACAAAAACTCAGCAGATATGGGTCTCCTAGAACCCTGTCGAAGATACTCAAGTAGCTCCAAATGCACTGCAGCAACATCCACTCCAGCAGTCTCACTGTTACCGGCTGCAGAAGGGCCTTCACTCTGAGTCTGCTGATCAGGGTGATCGGTCTGTTGACCACTCGTATGAACCTCATGTTTCTCCTCAGCCTCTTCATGTTGTGGGTTCTCTTGATGCTGTGGCGAATGCTCAGGAGGATTAACGTCACTCGTACCCACAACGGTACGACCTCGTCCACGGCCTCAACCTCGGTCAGCCATAACTTCAGTACTCATACAGGGTAACATAGTAGTATATCTAAAAGAAGAGGAATCTTAAAGTAAAAATTGGTACTTAGAGACTTTATTTAAAAGGCTTAATACAACTTTTTCCCCCTAAACTATACCTGATTTCCCAACTTGCCCCCTAAACTTCATTTTGCCCATTTTTTCTCCTTAAACAATTCACTGTTACCCATATACCCCCAAAAACTGACGTCGTTTAAAAAAACGTAACAACCAATCACAAGCCACCACGTAGCCTCTTTTTTTCTTATTTCTTTTTTTCTAAACATTAAAGACGAAATACAGAAAATAAAAAGAAATAAATATAATAATAATAATAATAATAATAATAATAATAATAATTTTCATTCCCTCAGTACGCACCTGAGCTTATCCCTGATGAGCGGGAGAGGTGTGAGCGTTTCCGGTATGGTTTGATGTCGGATGTGAAGACCTTTATGCTTGTAGCTGAGTACACGGATTTTGATGTGCTAGTGAGTAGGGCAAAGAACATTGAGCAGAAGCTGGGTTTGTCTTCCAGAGGTGTTGGTTCTAGCTCGGGAAAAAGAACTGTTGAGTATAGTTCCAGTGGTGGACGGAACAAGAGAGGACACGATAAGAGGTATCAGTCTTCTGCTAGGCGTGGTAATGGAGGGCATGGTGCACCTGTTCAGGGAGACAGGGTGAGAGCTGATCAGAACACGTGTTGCGCGTGTGGATCGCGTGGCCATTTGAGGCGTGATTGCCCTCGAGCAGCGAGGGAGGTGCAGGCTCCTGTGGTAGTGACTGGTAATTCATGCTGGAATTGTGGTTCGGCAGACCACATGAGGAGGGAGTGTCCTTTTTTGGCCGATGGTGGTCAGGGACGTGCTTCTGGAGTTGTTGCACCGCAGAGAGGTCGTGGGCGCGGCCGTGGTAACTTCCAGCGCAGAGATTATGGTGGGAGGAATGTAGCGCATGTGGTGGCTGTTCAACCTGATGGTGGTGGCCAGGCTCGAGTGTATGCGCAACGAGAGGGGAGAAATGACACGGATGTGATCGCATGTACCTTTACTTTGCAATCCTTTTCATTACTTTCCTTGATTGATTTTGGATCTACACACTCATACATATTGCGTGAACATGCTCAATTGTTTGGTTTGCCTGTTGAGTCTTTGGATGTTGGTATGCGTGTAACTAGTTCCTTTGGTGAGATCGTTGTGACACGAAAGTTGTATAGAAGATGTCCCTTGGTTGTGCAAAATCATGTTTTTCATGTTGATCTTATGGAATTTCCATTCTATGGTTTTGATGTAATTCTTGGTATGGATTGGCTTGTTGAACATCGAGCTGTGGTGGATTTTGAGAACAAGCGAGTTTCGTTGAAGCTTGCGGATGATTATGAGGTAGTGATGGTTGGTGAGAATGTGAAGTTTCTTGCCAATGTGGTGTCTACATTGGAAGCGAGCTGAATGCTGAGACAAGGGTGTGAAGCTTATCTGGCCTTTGTGATGAATCCTAGCTCTAAGGAGTTGCGAGTCCATGATATCAGGACTGTGCGAGAGTTTCCTGGTGTATTTCTGGAGGAGTTACCTGGATTGCCTCCTAATCGAGAGGTGGAGTTTGGAATTGAGCTGTATGAAAACACAACTCCAGTGTCCATTACACCTTATCGAATGGCGCCTAAGAAGTTAAAGGAGCTAAAGACGCAACTTCAGGAGTTGCTTGATCGTGGTTTTATTCGGCCGAGTGTGTCACCTTGGGGTGCACCGGTCTTGTTTGTGAAGAAAAAGGATGGAACTATGAGAATGTGCATCGATTACCGTTAGCTGAACAAGTTGACTATCAAGAATCGATATCCTTTGCCGAGGATTGATGACATTTTAGATCAATTTCAGGGAGCGGCAGTGTTTCTAAGATTGACTTAAGGTCAGGTTATTACCAGTTGAAGGTGAAGGATGTGGATGCGCCAAAAACAACCTTCAGAACGAGGTATGGGCACTATGAGTTCCTTGTGATGCCGTTTGGTTTGACGAATGCTCCTGCAGCTTTTATGGACATGATGAATAGAGTGTTCTATGAATACTTGGATAAGTTTGTTGTGGTGTTCATTGATGATATATTGGTGCATGAGGGGCATTTGAGGATTGTGTTGCAGGCTCTGTTGGAGAATCAGCTTTATGCTAAGCTGAGAAAGTGTGAATTCTGGCACAGGGAAGTTGTGTTCCTTGGTCATGTGGTTTCTGCTGAAGGGATTCGTGTTGATCCTCAGAAGATTGAGGCAGTGATGAATTGGAAGCCTCCTAAGTATGTTCATGAAGTTTGTAGTTTCCTTGGTTTGGTAGGATACTACCGGAGGTTCGTGGATGGATTTTCAAAGATTGCTGCACCTTTGACGAAGTTGTTGCAGAAGGATGTAATGTATGAGTGGACAGAAGCGAGACAACAGGCTTTTGAGAAGCTTAAGGCAGACTTGAGGCAAACTCCTATCTTGGTTCAACCTGAACCAGGGAAAGAGTTTGTGGTGTACAGTGATGCATCCTACGTTGGTTTGGGGTGTGTGTTGATGCAAGAGGGTAAGGTGGTGGCTTATACATCGCGCCAGTTGAAGGTGCATGAGCGCAATTATCCTACGCATGATATAGAGTTGGCTGCGGTGGTTTTTGCTTTGAAAATTTGGAGATATTACCTGTATGGTGAGAAGTGTATTGTGTACATGGATCACAAAAGCTTGAAGTATCTGATGTCTCAGAAAGAGTTGAATCTTAGGCAATGACGTTGGGTGGAGTTGCTTAAAGATTACGATCTAACGATCGAGTACCATCCGGGAAAAGCTAATGTTGTAGCGGATGCCTTGAGTAGGAAAGTGGCAGTGGAATTTAGAGCTATGTTTGCCAGCTTGAGCATTTCGCGAGATGGAGGTCTTGTGGCTGAATTGCAAGTGAAACCATCCTTGATTCATTTGATGAAGGATAAGCAGTTGTTGGATGATTCCTTGGTGCCACATGTTTAGGATATTGCTGAGGACAGGCCATCGAATTTTTGCTTTAATGATGATGGAGTTTTATGTTTTGGGAGTCGGATAGTAGTGCCCAATGATGCTGAGTTGAGGCGTGCTATTCTGACTGAAGCTCATAGTAGTCCTTTTGCTATGCACCCTGGTAGTACTAAGATGTATCGTGATCTTAGAGATGAGTACTACTGGGTGGGATTAAAGAAAGATGTTGCTGAGTATGTGAGCAAGTGCATGGTTTGTCAGCGAGTTAAGGCTGAGCATCAGTTTCCTTCTGGGTTGTTGCAACTGTTCAGGATTCCTGAGTGGAAGTGGGAAAGAATTACCATTGACTTTGTGTCTAGTTTGCCTTTGTCGCCATCGAAGAAGAATTCGGTGTGGGTGATTGTGGATCGCCTCACGAAGTGTGCGCATTTATTACCTGTGCATACTACGTACACATTGGATAAGCTTGCAGAGCTGTACATTGCTGAGATTGTGCGGTTGCATGGTGTGCCAAAGTCGATCGTGTCAGATAGGGATCTGAGGTTTACATCGCGTTTTTGGGAGTGTTTGCATCAGGCTTTGGGTACACAGCTTAATTTCAGTACTTCTTATCATCCACAGTCGGATGGACAGTCTGAGCGTGTTATCCAAGTGCTGGAAGATATGTTGAGGTGCTGTGTGATTAAGTTTCAAGGCTCTTGGGAGAAGCATTTGCCTTTGGTGGAGTTTGCTTATAACAATAGCTACCAGGCAAGTATTCAAATGGCACCGTATGAAGCCTTTTGCGGGAGGAAATGCATAACTCCTCTTTGTTGGGCTGAAACAGATCATAAGTTGGTTTCAATGCCTGCTTTGTTGAAATGAACCACCGAGAAGGTGAAGCTCATTTGTGAGCGATTGAAGGCAACTTCTGATCGACAGAAGTCTTACGCGGATTTGAAGCGTAAGGAGATTGAGTATGCGGTAGGTGACCGTGTGTTTTTGAAGGTTTCGCCTTGGAAGAAGGTGATGAGGTTTGGTCGAAAGGGTAAGTTGAGCCCTAGGTACATTGGACCATACGAGGTGATTGAGCGTGTGGGTCCTGTTGCGTACAAGTTGAGGTTGCCGCAAGAGTTGGAAAAGATTCATGATGTGTTTCATGTCTCTATGCTTCGGAGGTATAGATCAGATCCTTCGCATGTTATGCATGTGGAGGAGGTGGAGTTGAATCCAGACTTGACCTATGATGAGGTGCCTGTGGAAATTCTGGATTCAGACAGTAAAGTTCTTCGATGCAAGACCATTGATTTGGTAAAGGTGTTGTGGAAACAACGTGGTGCTGATGAAGCCACGTGGGAAAGGAATGATGATGTGAAGAAGCAGTTTCCGTACCTCTTTCCTTCAGGTAAATTTCGAGGACGAAATTTCTTAATGAGGGAGAGTTGTAACACCCCAATTTTGGGCTTAGATGTTTGGGATCTGAATTGGACCGGTCTGATTTTCGGTTCGAATATAAAAGGTGGTTTTAGGGAAAGCCTAGTTTGGCATGCTTTAAAAATATGGAAAAATATCTAAAAATTCTATTTTAATATATATAAGAGAGTGGTGGAATCAGTTTTACAAAATAAGGTTTGGAAATGCAACATTTTGAAATAGTGACTAAAATGCGATTTTTGAAAAGTTCAGTGGTGACTGTTTTGTAAGGATTGAAACTTTGAATCTTTAAGGAGCTAATTTACCCAAGAAAGATTTCTCCATATTTTTCTTAGATTTAAATCGTTTTATTAATTAAAGGAAAAGTGGAAAACCATATTTTAGACTTTCATAACTAACTTTTCTTAAAAACTTTCTAGTCTAATTTTCTCTCAAAATTCCCTCAGCCAAACACATTTCTACAGCAACATTTCTATTGATTTTCACACCAATTGATGAGGTTTCAATCATCAATTGATTTCTAATCCTTTCTACATCAAAACCTATTGATTTGCTTATTAAATTTTCAAGGAATTTGGCTCTAAACAAGGAGAAATCTACATTTAGAGGTAAGGTTGTTCTTATCCTCTAAATACTCTGTTCTTTACTGAAATTCTCAAGTTATCAATCCTTGATTTAAGTTTTATAAATGGATTTATTGTTATGAACTTGATATTGACTTAAAACTCGAGATTTGGAAGAAATCTTGAAGGAATTCGTGGTGTTTGTTTGGGCTCTGTTTTGAGATGGATTTTAAATGTATTTTGGATGTTTAATGATGTGTAATTGAGGTTTAATCAATGCAATCCTGAATAGGTTGAATTTCCTATGTTTTTTCTTGTGAAAATGGTGGTTTTTGGCGTGATCTTGGTGTTCTGATATAGCTGGAGGTATAAGGACGTGTTTAGGTTCTTTTTGGATGTTATTTGATGTTTAGGAATGGTTAGAAGTGATGGATCTTTGCTGGGTTATGTTGTGGAAGAGTTTGGAGGTGATTTCGGTTGTGTTTGGTAGCCGAAATGTTAGATTTGGTTAGAGCATGGAGTTTAGGTGTAATGCCTGAAGATTTTAATGAATGATGATGCATTAATCCTCTGCTTTGATATGTTTGAAACATGGGAGGCATATTCAGATACTTGTGGTGTTGATTCGGAGGCTTGAACAGCGTTTCGGCAAGCTTGCGAAACGGAATTGGTGAGTGAAGTTGGGTTTTCAGCTTTGAAACCAATGTTTGAAGGTTTTGGGAGCTTAGTTTAAGTCTAATCAACTTAGCTAAGCTCAAGAGTAAGTTTTCGGAAAAAACTCTCTTTTGTGAGACATGGTGTGGTTCGATGCATTTGTTGATAAATTGCATGTTTAAATTTTGTTTTGAAAGCATGTTTTAGCATGGTTAATGCTGGTTTTGAAAGCCATATGTTGAAGGATGCTCAAGGTAAGAGATCCTTGGTTTGATATGTTGAAAATGTGGATCTGATGCATAGTGATGCATGTTGTTTAATGGCTTTGATTAAATGCTTTAAAATAGTGAATTATTGATGATAAGTGATGTATATTGGCAAGTGATGTGTTGGTTTTAAAGTACTTAAATAAGATATAGTTAGCCAGCTATAGGATTGGGTGCACCGTGAATTAAGTCGCCTTGGATGTTGAGGGGTTGAGATTGTACCGTAAACTCCATCCAAGTACACTAACGAGATGGTTAAGATCACAATGGTGGTTAAAAGTCCATGTGTGGATCTTGTGTTGAGTGTCCCGTGTTCTCGTTAGTGATGTTATACAACTACCGATGAGTGATGTTGAGGGGTTGTGATTGTACCGTTAAACTCCATCACGTGTGTTTAGGGGTTGTGATTGTACCGGTAAACTCCACCTTGTGTGTTCGGTAGTGTGTATGAAGCGTATGGGACAATGCTTGTAATACGCGTATCCGATTGTGTTTTATGTTGTAAATGGATATGGTTTATCACTTGGAAGCCAATATGACATATTGATGTTAATGAAGCATGAGATGCTTGATGTGTATGCAATGTTGCATGAGAAACGATGTTTATGTGGAAAAAGGCTTTGTGAAAAGTGTTTTACAAAATGCATTATTGTGTTGTTTTTTTAGAGCATGCCTCACTAAGAAATTGTGCTTACGCTCTCTCTCTCTCTCTCTTGAATCAATAATGCAGATAATTGAGGTGTTTGAGGGCAGCAAGGAGGCTAAGAATCCAAGGGAAGGCTAAGCTCGTGTATGGTGATATTTTCACAAAACTATTAGTTTTTGATATTTGGCAATGGGAACCTAGGATGTGATTTGGGAGATGTTTTGGACTCCCTAGTTGTGGCATGATGCCTTAAATGATTTGGTTTTGTAAATGGCCATTTTGATGCATGTTTTGGTGTTTGATGGTTGTTTGGCTTTGGATATTAGGATGCATGCCTATAGACTTGTGGATTTCCTTGATTGATGCCATGCATGTGTTTTGGTGTTGCAAACATGTACCTTATATGTATGTTGACTTGTTGGCATGATTAGGAAGTCATTAGGATGTGTTTGAGTGGTTTAATGTGTGTAAAACCAGCAAATTATGCAACTTCTGGGCAATCCGTATCGGAACGGGCACTAGCGTTTCGAAACGGGGGCCTGTAATGGCCTTCGTGTATCGAAACGGATAGGGGTCGTTCCGAAACGAATTGGCCACTGCGAGGCCCTGTTCCGATACAGGTCTCGGAACGAACCCGAGTTTCGGAACGGTCAACCCCGTTTCGAAACAGGTCACCGTTGGGCACTGATTTGAATGGTTTTAAGGTTTGCAAGCTTTACGTTTTAGTCCTGAATATTGTATTTGCGATTGCTTGAGTTTGAGATGTCCCTTTAAGGTGAAATTTGACAGAGAAGCATGTAATATGGTTAATTAAGTATTGGTAACCTTAAAATCAGTTAAGTTCTCTATCTTTTCAAAATTTACATGTTGGTCCCTAATATTGTGATTCGAGCAATTGAGTCCCTTAATGTATTTCGATCGCTGTGCTTTTCATGTATGTGTTTCACAAGAGTACGCTTATGGTTAATTTGCATCTAGATAAGACTAAAAAGAAGAAGAAAAAAGGTCGTTAATCAAGGTTGACTTTCGGGTTGACTTTGGTTTTCCCCGTGTAATCTTCGTAGTTCGGGTCAACCGTCTAGGCCATGCTAAGGGGGTTACATTTAATGTTGTAGAAGACATGAATTCCATTGTTGTTATTTAATGTTATGTTATGTGAAGGATGAAATGTTATGGAAGATTGGTTTATGATATGTGATTGGTGAAATGTGAATGATGAATTGATGTTGTTTTGTTATGTAAATGGATTGTCGTGTCAATGGTTAATTGTGTTTAATTTGAATGTTATGTTTTTCAACTGAAATTAATTAATGTTTACATAACATTGTGTTTAAAAATCTTATGTCAATGGAAGGTTAATTTACATAACACATAAAATTGCGTTTAAAAATCTTATGAAATGAATTGATTTGAATAAGACAATTTACATAACACATAAAATTGTATTACATAACACATATATTAGATGTTCACAAAATATCCCATATAAGGGCACAATAGTTGCATAACACTGAGTTGTTCACAAAATATCCCATATAAGGGCATAATGGTTTAATACAACTAAAGATCACAAAATAAAGCAGTCACAATGCTTGCTTAAGCTTAAGTTGGCCTCCTTCTTGGGATTAACTTAGGAATTATATTATTGTTGTTAGTTGAAGTTGATGGTGCTGTAGACATAACTGCAGGGTGACTGGATTGAGATTGTTGACTCAATGGTGCAGACTGAGCTGGAATTAGAGGTTCTGGCATCCTTTTCACTTGAGATCTGGTGTTAGGCCTCCTTACCATTATTTGACTTGATCTGCCATGCTACAAAAAACAAAGTAACATAAGATTAAAATGTAGTCAAATCTAATAAATGATGAATAATATTTGATGCATCACTCACATTGAGAATTTGCACGCCTGTTTTTTCATTTGTGTACAGTCCAATGCCTTGCATAACTGTCCTTTCCCTTGGTCCAAGCGATGTTTGACTTTTTCTTGCCCTTGTTGAAGTATATGCTGGTTGTGAGGAATGAGTAGTTGGCAGTTGTGAGGCATTAGGGGTTGCTTGAGAAGATGCAGACTCATGTGTTTGTTGAGACTGAAATTATAAAATCAGTTAGTAGGTAATAATTCATGAATTCAAAGAAGAAATTAAACTAAAATGCACTTACAACTTTGTTTTTTGAAGGATATGTTCTACTATTGTGTCCAAGCACCCCACAAGATCTACATGTGCACTTGTTTCCTTTTTTAGAAAACTTGGTCCCCTTACTTGTTTCTCCTTCCTCTCTTCTTCTCTTTAATTTTGGTCTTCCAGAGAACTTCCTTTTCAAAGGGGGTTCAATTGTTCCCATTTTTGTGTCTTTCCAGAAAGCCTCACTAGGTATGGTTGGTAATGCATAATCATAAAAGTGATTGGTATCTTTCCTTTTTGTATGCATCTTGAACATACCGCTCAAGTGGCTCACAATTGAACATTATGACACATTCAGCATGTTGGCATGGAATACAAGTTAGATCCCAATATCTACATGTGCATTTATGACCTTGTACATCAACAACATATGTTTGCCCACTTTTGGGACATGTTTACCATTCCAAGTGACACGACAAAATGCAGAAGAGGCTTTGTGGCTTTCAACTAACTTAGCAATTTTGGGGCATAAAAGACCTTCCCATTTTTGACAATTGACTTTGTGTGCAAGATTTCTATTCATCACATAATGCCTAATGTCCTCAAATAGAGAGATAACAGATTTATACCTTGCAACAATGATTGCTGAGTTAAAAGCCTCCCCAAAATTGTTGTCTACTGCGTCACACTTTGAATGTGTTTTAAAAATGCTTTTGACCAATGTTTTGGATCTCTCTTCATTAAACTTTACATAACATTAGGCTTCATAGTTTCTATCTTTGAAGAATGCTTCTGGAATTCTGCCATATATGTTGCCTTGCAGCATGCCCAAAAAAGTTGTTGCATTTCACGTCCACTGTTCTCCTTCTTCCAATGTGCATACATATGTCTTGCACAAAATATGTGCTCAACTTCTGGAATAACAACTTGAACTTCTTCCAAAAGCCCCTACAATAGTTGAGAAAGTAGTTTAGATAAGGATTTTTTATAAACTATATACAATTGTATTAAACAAAATCAATTAAGAAAAAAAATTACCTTCTGCATGTCACTTAGTATAGTAAACTTATCCCCATCTCCTATTTGCATATCACTTTTAATGTGTTCCAAAAACCAGGCCCAAGTTTCCCTATTTTCCACCTCCACCACAGCCCATGCAACAGGGAATATTTGGTTATTACCATCCCTACCTACAGCAGCTAGTATTTCACCCTTAAAGTCTCCTTTAAGATAACAACCATCCAAAGACAAAACTGGTCTACAGTATCTCTTAAATCCTTCCTTCAAACCACCAAAACATACATACAGTCTTTTAAAAATAGGGTTAGAAGATGGAGTAGGTTTTTCAACAAAATGGTCAAATGTACCATTTGGATCTTCTTCCCTCAATGTAAACACATAATCAAACAATTTATTAAACTCCTCATGCAATCTACCCTTAATTTTTTCAGTAGCCCAAATTCTAGCTCTGTGGCACACATTTTTGTTCAATTCCACTTTAACCTCCTCCTTAGCAAGCCTCATCATGTCCATCAATTTCAAGTTAGGCAAAATCCTAAGTTTACTCAAGAAATGTTTCCCAATAAACTTGTAATTAGCCTTTTTGTTTTTAAAGGTTACAGAACATGAATGTTTGTTCACAAATGTTCTAACCCTATAAACCCCATCTTTTTTCCCATAGATGCATACATTAGAAAAGGACACCCGACCCCCTTACATTTGCTCTAGTCCTATCAGGATCATTTTTCAAATACCTATAATCGAATCTATTTGTAACAACATAAGCACCCAAACCTTCCTTAAACTGTGTCGAGCTCTCAAATATCATACCCAACTCAGTCCTAGGAACCTCACTAGTTTCATGGAAGAATTTTTTTCTTAGCTTTCTTAACACAAATCTCACATTCAGAGTCAGTTTCATAGCTGCCTGGATCATCTGATTCAATGTAATCAGTGTCACTATCACTACTTTCATTTGCTACAATGGTTGCCTCTTTCTCCTAAGAACTAGTGCCAATGCTTCTAGGTTTTGCCCCTTGTTGCTCATCCTCCAAACTTCTCTTTTTAAATCTTTTCTTGTTCTAAAAAATCCTACTTATCTCCTCATCATCTTCACCAGTAAGCCATCCTTCATCCCTCAAATCTTCAGAATCACTATCTTCGCTTTTTTCACTATCTTCACAGAAGCTGCTATCACTATCTCCCAACCCTAAAACATCCTTTTCTACTCCCTCAAGTCGGACATCATCATTGGCATCATTTGTATTTGTGGCAGGCTCATTAGCAGCAAGCCCACTAGCATTAATGTCATCATTTTCTTCCAGCATTACCCCATTAGCATCATTTTCTCCAACAACAGGCCCATTTTCATCACTACAGCAGTTTCACCAAAATCCCCAACAACATATATGTGTATGCTTCCTTCTCTTGACAAATGGTTAATCAAATCCAAATAAGTGCTATTTCACTACCTAAGACCCTCAAACTTCCATCCAAACTAAAACCTGGTTCTAAATATGCTAAATATTCAATGTTATGTTTGGGAATTCCTACCTCCTGAATAAAAGAAACAATAGTTGGGTAACATATGTAGTCAGGGTCGATCTTTTTTTTCTACTTCTTTGCCCCCCGCATAATCAAACGTAGGAAAATGACTAAATCTACCCCCAAAATGTATTACTAAAGACTGCTCTATCCATGCCATTTTACCTACAAAAATATCCAAAAACAGACATATAATATCAACCAAATTAAACCAAAACAACAAAAACAATTAAACCAAAACAACAAATCATTAATTCTCTTTAACCAAAATAGCAAATCAATTAAACAGATAATTAAACTAATCAACTAAACAGTAAACCAAAACAAAACAACAATTTGATAGTTAATTTAACAAATCAATTAAACAAACCAACCAAAGCATTTAAACAGTTAATTGAACAAATCAACTAACTGAACAGTTAATTAACCAAAGCAATTAAACAATATTTTCCACAGTTATTGAAACTAAATAGTATTAAGCCTTTCCACTAACTAAAGAATTTAATTTGCTACAACCACCACTAATTAAAATAAACATTGAAGGAGTAATTTCCTATAACCACCACTAATTGAACAGTAACCAAGTAAAATAGTCAACTTTATTCTATTGCACCAAGTGACTCTGCAAAATGACAATGCATTCATTTTCTTACCTGTCAACTAAGAGCTCCTTAACACAACCTGCAAAAACGAAGCAAATAAAAATAAGGTTACTTCTCAACTCTGTAAGTAAAAAACCAAAATTTCAGAGCAAAATTGTAACTGACAATGGTAACTTACTTTTCCATCTTTTTACGATTTAGGGATTCAACTCCACAGATTTCAATCGTTGTTTGCTTCAGTACCGTTCAAATGAGAAGATAAAACTAAATGAATCCTAAAAATAAGGATTAATCAAAACTTAAACAAAGAAATTTGAATCGATAGAAGCCCTAAATTCAAATCCGATTAACACTAAACAAAGAAATCGTAATAGATTCTAGCCCTAGAAGTCCAATCGTCATTTTTGTTCTGATGAAGAAAGAAGAAATCAGATTTTGGTTTCAGAATGCGTATGGGTTTAGAATGGGGTAGTTTTGGGGGGATTGACTAATTTTACCGTACGAATGAAAATTATTATTATTATTTTATTATTATATTTATTTCTTTTTATTTTCTGTATTTCGTCTTTAATATTTAGAAAATAAGAAATAAGAGAAAAGAGGCTACGTGGCGGCTTGTGATTGGTTGTTACGTATTTTTAAAACGGTGTCAGTTTTTGGGGGGTATATGGGTAACGGTGAATTGTTTAAGGGAAAAAATGGGCAAAATGAAGTTTAGGGGACAAGTTGGGAAATCGGGTATAGTTTAGGGGAAAAAAGTTGTATTAAGCCTATTTAAAAAATATATTACTTCTTTAAAATTCTGACATTTATCTAAAAATCTCGTAGTTTCCGAAAACATTATTATGCATACAAAATTTTGAAAACTTTAAAATCAATTTTTCATCGAGCCTCACAGGCCGAGGGGTGTAACCTGGCTCTGATACCACTAAATGTAACCCCCTATTTTGACCTAAGGGTTTGTAACAAATTGAAATTGACGATTTGGAAACTTTCCCTCAAGTAACGTTATTTATGAAAAACCGTGCTGAAATTATTTTTCAATTATAATAACTAACCTTTAATGTTTTATTTTAAAACAAGCATGCTAAAAATAGTTTATCAAATCCCAAAAATAATAAATGTCCAAAGTCCACGTTTACAACCAAATATGAAAATAGTTAAATAATTAAATATAACTCTAGAACAAAACATACTGATAAATAGTAACAAATCATGTTCGTACGAGGTCCTCCAAGTACCGAAACCTAAGTTTGGAAATATGAAACAAATACTAAGGGGGAGTCAACTATAAAGCTCAGTGTGTCTCTAAAGTGCATAACAGAAGTCAATCCAACAATCAAACAACAAATTAAGAATTAACAGATATTCCGAAGTATTACAAGCAATGCATATAAATATCATTATGACGTGCACCCATCTACATCACCGTTCGAAGAGTAAGGGTCCCCTGAACCACTCTACACCGCAACACCATGTCTGAAGCAGAACTCATCCCGAGGGATGGAACTACTAATCTGAAGTGAAGTTCAACCCGAAGGATGAAGTCGTTGAGCTTCCTCCATACAATATATCAACCAATGATATGACATGTAATCTAATTTCAAAGTCCGAATGCAATCCTGTTAATCAACTAAGATGCATATAAATAATAATCTGATTCCGATATGTGTTATATAACATGATCACAACATTCGAGTCATATAATATTGTCAGATAACATAGCAGAATAGCACACAGTCGAGTCATACAATATTTATCAAATAACAGAGTAGAATAACACACACACACACACACACACACATATATATATATATATATATATATATATCATATATATATCATGCAATCAAACATCAAAGACATGTAGCAAAGACAAAGAACACACCTTAGGCAGCTAAACAGTCAACGTCGATAGTGACGTCTCCCATGCTCAGTCCTAGCGAAAGGTCGGACAGAATCAACTCCTAAAAATAAAGAACACTATATGAGATTTCCTACCATGCCACATTCGAATAAACTACGCTTAACAGCAATCTTACTAGCAGATCTCAAAGACTGTGCCACTGGAGGCCTGACTGGCGAAGGAGGAGGTAAAGTCTCGGGGTTAGAGTCCACGTCGCCTGAACACAAAAAAATAACTGAGTCATACTCTGATGCAACATTTAACAAAATTCTGAGTTCAACAAATAAACTTGATCCAAAAAGGTATTTCGAGTTCGAATTTGAAGAAACAGACAACAGCAACATAACCAGAACATCGAAAAACATTAAGGTGAACTCGGCCGAAAAAAGTCAACGTTGACATCATCGCTGACGTCATCATTGACCATGATGATGGCATCGCTGACGTCAGCCTGCATCAGCATTGCAACATTAGATGACGTCACTGCTGACGTCATCCAACTCGGTCACCAGGCCGGTTCGGTTCAGAGCATTGGTCCAGTTCAACCAGCAGCTCGATCCGATTCCAATCACCAAATCGGTTCAAATCCATCAGCCACCCAAATTAGGCAAAACCCTAATCCCCAATTTTCCCAACCCTAGATCTAACCCCGGCGGCGCCCAAACACCACGGCGCAACAAGCGCCCGACAGCGGAGGCGGAGAACGGCGGCGCGATGGAAGACGAGAGGTCGAAGCTTTCTGGCCTTTTCGTTCTGACAATAGAAGGCGGCGAACGGAACACCCTATGGTGGGTTTTGATCGGACGGCCACGGGGAACCCAATGGTGGCCACGGAACAACGAACGAGCGACACGAACCCCTTGGCTGAAGCTTCAACGGAAAAGAATGAGGAAGGGTTTGATTATTTTATTGATTTCCTTTTTTTAGAGTAAAGGGAAAGGGGTGCGGCACAAAAAGGCAAATCTGGTACAAAGGGATTGTTTACCGTAGACAAATGGGTAAATTACAGAAGAAGGGTCTCTATTTTTCCCGCCTAACAATTTAACCACCAAACTTTTAATTTTATTCAATTAGGTCCCTAATTCCAATTAGGTGAATTTCCGAAATTTCCCCCAAATTCTAGGGTTTCCAATTGGGAATTTTCACAATTAGGGTTTACCAAATTGGAGCTAAATTGGAGTGTTACACAATCATTCGTTCCACTTGTCGAGGCAGCGAAAATGCCTAAGCACCAATTTGCCATCTTCCACCGAGGCAGCAAAGCCTGACAGCGCAATACAACTTAACCTATTCAACACAATTTCATACTACAGAGCAGCATAACCTGACCCATTTCATCAATCTGATCTCATCTCTTAATTACATGTGTTTATTTAGTTTTATTTTAAACAAACTGAAATCTACTCGTGCATTTAAATATTCTCTGTGCAGGAATTTATATTCGAGTTCGTTGTCCAATCCTTGTGGGAGACAATATCTTTTATATTACAACTTGACAAGTGTGTGCAATTGCGTCATATTTAGAGAACACCTAATCACTCTACATTGAGTATTTTTTGGAGTTTGGGTTCAGTTCGAGTTTCGATATACGAATAGAGATTTTGATACTTTGGATCGTAAAACATTATGTTCTATTTGTTTTGAACTATTTTGATACATTAGGAAATTTGTATCTATCATAGACTATCGTAACGATTTAAATATCCGCTAATTCTTATTCAACCTATCAACCACTGATTTAGCCTATTTTCTTATTACACCAATATTCTCGTATTGGACAGAATTACCAAAATGCCAAATTTCTTGTAAATTACTAAAATACACTTGTGCGATAACCGATTTTTCATATTTCTTTAGAATGTGTATTTGATTCCATTTTTCTCATGAGCGTATCTCGAGGTCGAGTGGGTTCAGATTTATTTTTTGTTGTTCCGAGGATCTTTGGATCCTTTGTAAGGCTTGGCAGCTATGGTGTGACTCGAGTGGGTTTCATTCGAGATTTGGTCAGTTTTGTAATTTTAGAACTCGGTATGATAGACTTGATAAGTTCCAAGGTTGTAAGTTTCGATATATGATAGATTCAGTAAATTATGCATTTTATATAGTTATGTTATTTTTTATTCTCGTACTTGAATGAATGACGTACGTACACACGCGATTTCTTTTTAATGCCCACGCAACGACGCCAACTTATGCATCCTGCAATTTCGTCGTAGTGTACTAGCATCGATATTCTGTTATTGGATGATTATGTCTCGTCGTAATACACTAGCAATGGCATCATTTTATATCGTAGTGTCACACTAGTGTTGATATCCTGTTTCGGTCGACCGATGAAAGCATGCTTTTTTTATTATACCAATAATTAAGGCTTTCTGTGGTCCATCCTATTATTCGGGCTTTTGCGCTATTTTACATGCGGTTCAGGTAGTATGTAATTACGCTAGTGATTTAAGTACGCTACGAATGCGAAGGTTTGTATCCGACTACAATTTGGTTGATTTAATTATTCTGCACATTAAAATATGCTTTGTTTATGTTTTGTCAATTATATTGGCTTGCTTTATATTTACTCATATCGGTATTTCTGTATTACTGGGCTCCCAAGCTCATTAAATTTATTTAGCCTTCGCAGGTCAGTAGGTTGAACTTTGTTCGAAATATTGATATCGGTTTAGGGAGTTCTAGCAACTTTAATTGAGGAGTACGATAGTTCTATATATCTAGGCATGCATGTAGGTCACTATACTTTTTCTGTATGTCAGTTTAAGTTTGAGTCCTTTTTCGGTTTTTAAATTCGATTTTAAATTGCATTGGTTTATTCAAAAACTTCAAATTTGTTTGTAATTGTAATTGTGGGTCGCCCCTGTGACCCGTATGTGGCACCTCAGGTTGGGTCAAATCTTCCCTACCGGTTTTGGTTGTTACATTTAGTGGAATGAGAGATTTTAAGTTGAGTCGTTTCAGGGTATTTAACCGGTCGTCTTTCATAAGGTTTTTAGTGGATACATGCCCAAAGATTATATACGTACACTTATGAGCTGGAACTCTAATGTCGTTTCCGTTCTGTTCTGAATGTTTCTAATTGTTCAATTGTTCTAGACTTAATTGGTATTTTGTTTATCAATGTTTATTGTTTTGTATCCGTTCGAAGAACCAAGGTTTGATTTTGGTATTTGTTTGAGAATTATAGATCATGTTTTGTAGCAGATTCGACACTGTTCGATTTGATTCGTAACATGAGTCATATTTTGAGCATGACTTGCATTGGGTTATCGTTCGAAGTGACTGAAGTTTTGCATGTTTGATGATTCGAAGTGTTTGGTTTTGAGCGATAAGTTTGTCTGCCTTTTCGGTGCGATTTCTGTTAGGACGCCTTTGAAATAGGTAAATTGGATTTAGAGGTATGCTTAGTTTTGTGGTAACTACTAAAGTTCTCGGGTTGGTGTTGGGGTTTTACAAATGATTTGAGAATTTCAGATACGTTTTCGTGGTAATTGTTCAAATTACCTTTGATTAAGAAATTGAGTTTGGAATTAAGGTTTTGTTGAGTACTTGTTGGTGTTCATCTTTCGTAAGTAAGTGACACCAACTGAACTTGAGAAACTCGAGCGTATTTGTAAGCGTTTCTTTGTTGAGGCTTTATGCACTTTCGTATATTGCTTTGGAGAACACTCTTTCGTCTGTATCAAAGGATGTGAAATATATTAAATGCTGCAACGACTTTGTTAGCTCAACAAGGTGATCGTAGAGGACAAGTATCTGCTTCTAGGAATGTATTGACTGATTTAATATGTTGAAGAGCACCTGTAATTTTGAGTTACTGCTTGTTGATTTCAAGGACTATAATGTATTTGAGTTGGTTCTCCGAATAAAGTACGATTGTGATGAGGATTTGATAGCTAAGGTGAGTCTCATTAAGCGAAGTTTGAGATTCGAATTTGAGTTTCGAGTTAAAGTTTAATAAAGTATCAAAGTAGCGCAGCTAAAGATACTTTAGAGTCAGAAAGATGTTAAAACTTATGTGTTCGTTGTTCTACAACATAAGTAAATTTTGAGGATGAAATTTTCTGTTAGGAGGGGAGAGTTGTAACAACCTAAATATTCGTATTCGAAATTTATCTATATTCGAATTAAGAATCCTTGAATATATATATATATATATGTTTGGCGTCGGGGGTTGGTTGACAACCGCCCACCCCATCAATCTATCTTTTCCTCTTATTTCTTTATTATATGTTTGCATTTTAAAGCCTTTATATATTTATATATTTGTCTTTCTTCGAGAGATTCGGCGGAACGGATAAAAGAGAGAGTAAGAGTGGAGGCAGTGCGTGGAGAGAAAAGGAAGGACGAATTTCAGCTTTGTGCGGTTGCAGTCAAAGCCTCGATAGGGAGTCCAAACGTGGTTCGATCCATCTGATTTTTCGACAACAACTAGATGGCATGGAGATCTTGATGGTGGTTGGTCGGAAATTTTATCCGAACTTCATGGTGTCTGGAATTCAAGTTTTCTGCAGCCTCATTTTTGGTAACGTTGGTGCTTGGAGTTAAGGTAATACTTAGATATCTCTTTGAATTCGTATAAATAAGGTTGTGTATGCTTGATTGGATTATAAATTGTGGTATGATATCTATGTATGAATGGTTAAAACCACTTGTTCGATAAATGGCTGACAGAAGTCTGATTAGATGTCGGTATTGAGTTTTAGGCCTTCGGGGATTGATTCATGGATTTATAGAATTTTTGTCTAAAATAATTGGTATAATTTTAAGGGAATGTTTCGATACAGTTAAAGTTAGTATTTTTGGGATTTCAGGTTCAGTTCACATTTCAAATACGAATAAGGATTTCGATACTTCGGATCCTATAATTTTAGGTTTTATTTGTTTTGAACTACTTTGACACGTTAGTAATTTTGTATATGTCGTAGACTAATCGTATTCATTTAAATATTTGGTAATTCGTATTCGATCTTTAAAACCTCTGAATTAGCCTATTTTCTCATGAAACCAATATTCTCGTATTGGAGTGGAATTAACAAAATGCATATTTCTTGTAAATTACTACAATACACTTGTGGGATAAAAGACTAAAATGCCATTTTTTTGCAATTGACAAATACCCTTTTTGGGTTTTAATTACCAAAATGCCCTTTGTGCTTGAGTTGACTAAATTACCCTTGGTCCGTCAAATTACCAAATCCCCCCTTGTGAAGATATATTTCTAAATTACCTTTGTATAACCCATTTTTGGCATGTCTTCAAAATGTGCATTCGATTCCTTTTTGCTATTGAGCGTATTTTGAGGTCGAGTGAGTTCAGATGTAGTTTTTATTGTTTCGAGGATCTTAGGATCCTTTGTAAGGCTTGGCAACCATGTTTTGACTTGACTGGGTTTCACTCGAGATTTGGTCAGTTTCGTGATTCTAGAACTTGGTACGATAGACTTGGCAAGTTCCAAGGTTCTAAGTTCTGGTATATGATAGATTTAGTAAATTCTGCATTTATGATAGTTATGTTATTCGATATTCTCGTATTTGAATGTATGACATACGTACGCACGTGATTTCTTTTTGATGCCCACGCAATGAAGTCGGCTTATGCATCATGCAATTTCATCGTACTGCACTAAAATTGACATCCTGTTGTTGGGCGATTATGTCCTGTCGTAGTTCACTAGAATTGACATCTTGTTATTGGATGATTACGTCCTGTCATAGTGCACTAGCACCAACATTCTATTATATATTCGTAGAACTCTAGTGCCGACATCCTGTTTCAGTCGACCGATGAAAGCATACTTTTGTGAGTATGTCTGCAATTAAGGCTTTCTGCGATCTAGCCTACGAATTAGGCTTTTGCGCTATTGTAAATATGGTTCAGGTAGTATGTGACTACGCTAGCGATTTAAGCATTATAATAATGTGAAGGTTTGTGTCCGACTACGGTTTGGTTGATTTAATTATTCTGTATATTAAATTATGATTCATTTATTATTTGTCAATTATATTGGCATGCTTTATATTTATACATCTTTGCATTTTTGTATTACTAAGCTCCCAAGCTAATTAAAATTATTTAGTTTTCGCACGTTAGTAGGTTGAACTTTGTTCGAGATATTGACATCGGTTCAGGGAGTTCAAGCAGCTTTAATTGCGGAGTATGATACTTGTATATCTAGGGGCATGTAGTGTAACACCCCAATTTTGGGCTTAGAAGTTTAGGGTCTGAGTCGGACCGGTCTGATAAACAGTTCAAATATAAAGGAGGTTTTAGGGAACACCTAATTCGGGATGCTTTAAAAAATATAGGAAAATGTCTAAAAATCCTCATTTAATATATATAAGAGAATGGTGAAATCAATTTTACAAAATAAGGTTTGGAAATACTACATTTCGGTGTAGTGACCAAAATGTTGTTTTTGCAAAGTTTAGTAGTGATTGTTTTGTAAAGGATTGAAACTTTGAATCTTTAAGGAGCTAATTTACCCAAAGTGTTTTTCTCCAGATTTTTCCTTAATTTGGGTGATTTAATTAATGTTTTAATTAAATAAAAGAAAGGTGAAAAACTAAATTTTGACTTTCATAACTTCCTTTTCCTAATTTTCTCTCATTCCTTTTTCTCTCAAAATCCCATCATCCAAACACATTTTCTCCAGTAAAATTCACATTGATCTTCACTTCAATTGATGAGATTTCCATCATCTATTGGTTTCTAATCAATCTTGCAACAAATCCTTTTGATTTCCACATTGCATTTTCATGGAATTTTGCCCAAATCAAGGAGAAATCATCATTTAGAGGTAAGAATGTTCTTCTCCTCTAAATAATAAGTTCTTTACTGAAATTCCCAAGTTGTCAATCTTTTATTAAAGTTTTATAAATGGTTTTAATGTTAGAAACATGATTTTGGCTTGAAAGTCAAGATTTTGGAAGAGATTTTTGAAGAATTTCGTTGTGATTGATTGGGCTTTGTTTTAAGATAGTCCTTTAATGTATTTTGGATGTTAAATGATGTTAGAAATGAGATTTTACCAATCCAATCCCTAATAGGTTGTGTTTCCTAAGTTTTTGCTTAAGAAAATGGTGGTTTTTGAGGTGTTCTTGGTGTTTTGTTATAGATGGAGGTATAAGGTCGAGTTTGGGATTGTTTTTGATGGTGATTGATGTTTAGAAATGTTTAGAAGTGATGGAACTTGGCTGGGTAAAGTTTTGGAAGAGTTTGGAGGTAATTTTTGTTGTGTTTGGTAGCCGAATTGTTGGTTTTAGGTAGAGCAACGAGTTTAGGAATGTTGGCTGAAGATTTCAATGCATGATGATGCATTAATCCTCTGCTTTTATGTGTCTAAAACAGGAGAGTCGTCTTCGAACACTTTTGGAGTTGATCCAGAAGCTTAATTGGCGTTTCGGCAAGCAAGTGAAACGAAATCGGTGAGTGCGTTTGGTTTAGAAGTCCATGAGGACAAAAACACAAGGTTTGGGGATTTAGGAGAGGTTTGAAACACCTTCCTAAATCTGGAAGTAAGTATAATTTGATTTGGTTTCTCTAAAGTGGTGATTGCCCCTAAAATGCTTTTACATGCTCATGATTTGTGATGGTTAAATTCCTACTGTTTTTATGCATGTTTTGGAGCATGAGATTATGCTTGTAGAGATGTCATGAGATGGCATGTTGCATTGATTAGATTGAGCTTTTGGTTTAAAGCAAAGAATGATTTATGATTTGAAATGTGTTGAGAAAACATTTGAGATGTATTGCATGAAAAACAGTAGGTGTGATGATAATTTAACACATTATATTGGCATAGAGGTTGAGAAACTTACCGGATATAATTGATCGATCAATAAGATGAGAGTGCACTATAAACTAAAAATTCGTATGTGCTCTTTGGTTAAGCCAAAGGGAGATTTTCCGATGATGGGCATTCCATCGGGTAGGACTTGGTGAAATACCCAAGCTTTGTGGCGATGAGAGATTCCGCCATGTGAATACGGTGATGAGAGATTCCACCAGAAGTTGTTGCTAGACAAGTGAGTACGGTGATGTGAGATTCCACCGGAAGTGTCTAGTGCAGAAATGTGTCCGCATATTCGAGTATTGATGAGATGCTAAATGCCAATATAAATGATTGAATGATTTTTTACATATGTACCTTTGGTGAAATGATTTATGCCATGAAATATGCATATGTGTTTTGTTTAGAAATGCTTTGGCAATACAAGCGTGTGAATGGTCTTGCCATGAGATTTGCATTGGTTTTAATGCATGATATAGAATGAAGGTACATGTGGTTTCAATGAGTTTGCTTTAAAGTTTTCCAAGCATGAGAAAGAGATGAGCATGTGGTTTAAAAGCTTTGATGAAAGTGTTTTCTAAAAATGCAATATGATGTTGGTTTTCTTTAGAGAATGCCTCACTAAGCATTTGTGCTTACGCTCTCTTTTACCAATAATGCAGATAATTGAGGTTTCTTAGGGCATCAAGGAAGCTAAGTTCATCCGAGGAAATCCAAGCTCATGTATGGTGAAGTTTTCAAACACTATTAGTTTTGATATATTGGCAATGAGAACCTAATAGTTGTTTTGGGAGATGTGTTAAACTCCCTGAGGTTGTGGCATGTTTGCCTTGGTTGGTTTGATATGTAAATGGCCTTTAAATGCTTTGATTTGAAGTTTGTTTGCCCATTTGATTTTGATAATAGGAAGCATGCCTCTAGACTTGTGAGATTTCATGTTTGATGGTAAGAACATGTTAGGGTGTTCTAAATGTGTACCATATATGTATATGGTCTTGTTGACGTGATAAGAGAGTCATTAGGATGTATTTGAATGGATTTATGCATGAAAAACCAGCAATAGTTGCAGTTTCTGGGCAAACCGTATCGGAACACCCTCTAGTGTTTCGAAACGGGGGCCTGAAATGGCCTTCGTGTTTCGAAACGCTAAGGGCTGTTTTGGAACGTTTTGGCTTCTAGAATGCCATGTTTCGGAACTGGTCTCAGAACCAACCCGCGTATCGAAACGGTCAATGCCGTTCCAATCATGCGTTTCGATACGGCAGGTGGGTGTTTCGGAACAGGTGACTGTTGGGCACTGATTTGAATGATGTTGTAGTTTGCAAGCTTTACATTTTAGCCCCAAGTGTTGAAGTTGCAATTGCTTGAGTTTGAGATGTCCAATTAAGGTGAAATTTGGCAGAGAAGCATGTAATAAGACTAATTTCATATTGGCAACCTTAAAATCAGGAAAGACCTTCTAAATTTCAGAAATTACATTTTGGTCCTTAACTTTGTAATAAGTGCAATTGAGTCCATTTTTGTTATCCGATCGATGTGCCTTTCTCAAATAAGTTTCATGGGTACTCACTTAGGGTTAATGTGTATCTGGACAAGATTAAAAAGGAAAAAAGGTCGTTAATCAAGGTTGACTTTCGAGTTGACTTTGGTTTTCCCCGTGTAATCTTCGTAGTTCGGGTCAACTGTCTAGGCCGGGCTAAGGGGGTTACATTTGGTGGTATCAGAGCTTAGTTCTCGTATCTTTGGGATTTGTTATGTGGATGATGTAAGTGTAATTGCATGATGAGCCTTTTGGGTGAAAGAGTGTTGTGTGAAAAGTGATGCATGATTTCAATTGTAACATGCTTGTGATGTTATGCTATGTTGGAGTGTGTTAGAGGATTCCATTTCCATATCAGAAGTAATGAAAGGAATTTGTTTTCAAAAATGAGCTTGAGTACTTGGATTACTTACTTTATTGTGCTTAATTGTGTTTATTGCGTTTTTGTTAGTGCATTACTTTCTTTTTAAATAGGGCCACGTAAAGAGATGAGAGTAAATACAAGAGCCATGTCTCGGAATGAGAATGGTGAGAATGTTGAGAACGTAGTGGATCTACCTCCTCCTCCTGGTGGTGGGCCATCTGGTGGTGATGGTGGTACTAGAGGGGGAAATGCTGGTGCGGGTGCTGGGATTGCTGGACCTGAAGGTGTGCAGGGGCAAGCTGCTCCTGACATGACTGTGTTGATACATGCTATTGCTGGAGCCTTTCAGGCAGCAGTAGCTGGAGCTCATGGAGCTGCGCATCAGGATGATGCTAATGTGAGATTGCCTTTGGAATGTCTTCGCAGTCTGGGAGGGACCGAGTTTAGAGGTTTATCTCCGAAAGGATCTGAGTCTTGGTTGGAGAGGACCAAGAGGATTTTGAGGCAAATGAACTGCAATAATGTGCAGAAGCTGGGTTGTGTGGTGTCACTGCTGCACGGTGATGCTTATATGTGGTGGACGACCACTATCTCTGGGGCGGAAGATGTTGAGGTGACTTGGACGTTCTTCCTGAATGCGTTCAAGAAGAAGTATCTGGGGGTGCGATACCTAGATGAGAAGAAAGGAGAATTTATGTCTCTTGTGCAAGGAAGCATGACGGTAGCTGAGTATGAGATCCAGTTTGTCCGCCTTAGTCAGTATGCACCTGATCTGATCCTTAATGAGTGGGAGAGGTGCGAACGATTCTATTATGGGTTGGTAATGGATGTGAAGTCGTTTATGCTTGCGGCTGACTATACATATTTCGATGTCTTGGTCACTAGAGCCAAGGACATTGAGTCGAATCTTGGTTTGTCTGGTCGAGCGGGTGGATCTAGCTCTGGGAAGAGAGTGGCTGAGCACGATTATGGTAGAGATCGCAACAAGAGGCATAAGGATCGGAGGCCGCATTATGATGCTAGGCGTGGAGGTGGTAACCCTGGTAGAGGTCAGCAAGGACCTAATGCTGTTTTTAAGACTCCTGAGTGTAACCGTTGTGGTAGACGACATGGTAGCGAGTGTTGGGGTAACCTTGGTACATGCTGGAATTTTGGAAACCGTAGATATCTGAAGAAGGATTGTCCTCAACCTTTGAAGGAGGGACAAGCTCCGGTGAGAGCAGCTGAGCCACAGAGAGGTCGTGGGCGCGGCCGTGGTAACTTTCATCGTAGAGATGATGGTGGGAGGAATGTAGCGCATGTTGTGGCCGTTCAACCTGAGGGTGGTGGCCAGGCTCGAGTGTATGCTCAGCGTGAGGGAAGGAATGATACGGATGTGATCGCAGGTACCTTTACTTTGCAATCCTTGTCATTACTTTCTTTGATTGATTCTAGATCTACACACTCGTACATATTGCGTTAACATGCTCAAATGCTTGGTTTACCTGTTGAGTCTTTGGATGTTGGTATTCGTGTAACTAGTTCTTTTGGTGAGACAGTTGTAACGCGAAAGTTGTATAGAAGATGTCCCTTAAAAGTGCAAAACCATGTTTTTCTTGTTGATCTCATGAAATTGCCTTTCTATGGTTTTGATGTAATCCTTGCTATGGATTGGCTTGTTGAGCATCGAGCTGTAGTGGATTTTGAGAGCAAGCGAGTTTCGTTGAAACTTGCAGATGATTACGAAGTGGTAGTGGTTGGTGAGAATGTGAAGTTTCTTGCCAATGTGGTGTCTACATTGGAAGCGAGTCGCATGCTGAGGCAAGGTTGTGAGGCTTACCTAGCCTTTGTGATGAATCCTAGTTCAAAGGAGTTGCGCGTTCAAGATATCAGAATGGTACGTGATTTCCCTGGAGTATTTCCAGAGGAGTTACCTGGATTGCCGCCTAATCGAGAGGTAAAGTTTGGAATTGAGCTGTATGAAAACACAACTCCAGTGTCCATTGCTCCCTACCGCATGGCACCTAAGGAGTTGAAGGAGTTGAAGACGCGGCTTCAGGAGTTGCTTTACCGTGGTTTCATTCGGCCTAGTGTGTCACCGTGGGGTGCAGCTGTCTTGTTCGTAAAGAAGAAGGATGGCACTATGAGAATGTGCATTGATTATCGTCAGCTGAACAAGTTGACTATAAAGAATCGGTATCCTTTGCCGAGGATTGATTATCTTTTTGATCAATTTCGGGGAGCGACTGTGTTCTCCAAGATTTACTTAAGGTCAGGATACTACCAGCTTAAGGTGAAAGATGTGGATGTGCCAAAAACAGCCTTTAGAACGAGGTATGAGCATTATGAATTCCTTGTAATGTCGTTTGCTTGACGAATGCTCCTGCTTCTTTTATGGACATGATGAATAGAGTGTTCCATGAATACTTGGACAAGTTTGTTGTGGTGTTCATTGACGATATCCTTGTGTACTCTCGTACTGAAGAGGAGCATAGAGGTCATTTGAGGGTTGTCTTGCAAGCCCTTCTGGAAAATTAGCTTTATGCTAAGCTGAGCAAGTGTGAATTTTGGCTAAAAGAGGTTGTGTTCCTTGGGCATGTAGTTTCGGCTGAGGGGATTCGTGTTGATCCTCAGAAGATTGAGGCGGTGATGAATTGCAAGCTTTATATTTTATCCCCAAGTGTTGAAGTTGCAATTGCTTGAGTTTGAATTGTCCAATTAAAGTGAAATTTGGCAGAGAAGCATGTAATAAGACTAATTTCATATTGGTAACCTTAAAATCAGGAAAGACCTTCTAAATTTCATAAATTACCTTTTGGTCCTTAAATTTGTAATAAGTGCAATTGAGTCCATTTTTGTTATCCGATCATTGTGCCTTTCTCAAATAAGTTTCATGAGTACTCACTTAGGGTTAATGTGTATCTAGACAAGATTAAAAAGGAAAAAAGGGTCGTTAATCAAGGTTGACCTTCGGGTTGACTTTGGTTTTCCCCGTGTAATCTTCGTAGTTTGGGTCAACCGTCTAGGCCGGGCTAAAGGGGTTAAGTTTGTTTGTATGTCGGTTTAAGTTTGAGTCATCTTTCGGTTTCTGAATTTGATTTTAATTGCGTTGGTTTACTTGAAAACATTACATTTATATGTAATTGTATTTGTGGGTCGCCCATGTGACCCAAATGTGGCACCTAAGGTTGGGTTCGGATCGTCCGTACTGGTTTAGGATGTTACAATTAGAGTTTTTTTAGAGAATGGAAAATATTTTTTTTCAAAAGAAATCAAAATTAGGAACCCCAAATATAAAGTGCAATAGCGCCTTTGAACCAAATTGGAGAAGATCAACACAAGTGAAGCTTATGTTTAGAGGATCTCGAATGTTGCACTGATCTATGCAAATATCTTCCCTTCCAAACTATTAGACTTCCGAGGGAAACATTTCCATATGTCTAATTCTATCCGATTTAAGTGGCACTCTTTACCTCACTAACACACCATGCCCCATCCTTCTCTCTTTTCTGATATCAACCAGGTATTAGAAGTCTAGAAATCATTGAAGAAAGGTTAACCCTGAAAAGCAGAATGTACTCTGCAAACAAACTCCTCTTACTCAAGTACCTATATATGATCAAAATGGTCTTTTGAGGCTTGTAATGCTGGCTATGGCTCACTTTTTGAAAGCAATGATATATAGGGTCAAATAAGTGTTTAAGGGTGATGAAACCAAGGATCATTTCTTCCAAGTGAAATCTTATTTCTGCACTCCTTAATCTGAATATGCTTGGATGAAATATTCTTTTCTTTTTCTTTTTTTTTTATTTTTGGATCATTCTAGACTGCTTATTTTAGGGTTTTCACCATAGATTTCATTTCATTTCCTTGAATTCAAAGGTGATCAATCCCCTACTGCTCTTTTAGAGTGAGATTCATTTAAACGGATAATCTCACATATGTCTCTTGCTTTTCATTCATGAAAAGTGCACCTTTTCAACTTAGTGCTTTCTCTTTCAATTGCTTCAACTTTCATGTCAACAATTTTCAACTTGATTTAGTTAACTCTTTGAACACAAAATTTCCATTGTTTTCCTTTTCTTTTTTCTCTTTTCCTCCTTTTCTTTTCCCTTTTTCCTCTTCTCTTTTTTACTTCATTTAGAATACTCTCTTTTATTCAACATGTCTTTCTTGCTCTTGTACTCAATGCATTCACTTTTGTTTCTTGCCCCTAAATCACAAGGCATTATTGTCATAGCATGATCAAAACCAAACAAATTTCACTTGCAAACAAACTTTCATTCTTTTTCTACCAGTGTTGGGGTGATCCTTGATTAAGGTTCAATCGAAATAAAATTATTAGGTGCAAAGAGGGACAACAAAAGATATTTTTCTTATTTTCTTTCCTTGTGAAGCAAAATGAAAGAATGCCAAATTTCCTCCCATATATGGATATCATCGAAGAAAAATGGCCTTTACGTGGTAGATGTTTTAGTGTTATCACTTCATTCAAAGACCTTAGTCAAGTTCAAGTACTCAAAACAAAAACTAAATATTGAATGAAAGAGTTGATATGAGCAGTTGAATGAAATGTTGTAGTAAAAACTGGAGTTGAATGATAAGACTTTGTACGTCCTCGCACATGTGTGAAACTCTCAATTGGGATGGCAGGCTGGGTTAATCACGGATTCCTATGCCTAGTTTTCATGAATGTCTAACACCGTCCAGTTTATACTATGCTCGACAGAGTTTATTAAGGTGCTTCTAAACAATATCTAGCAAGGAACCTGACAGCCAGAATGCTACGACAATACCTCTCAGGGTGAACCCTAGCAAGCTACTTATCGGTGATGTTCTACTCCTTTTAGTCGTTGAAACCCTATCCTTGTTCTCAAGGTGAGATAGGGTTCTTTCTTTCAGCATCAAACCCCATTATCCACATAGATCTAACCTTAACTCTCTCGAATATCAAGCTATCAAACATCTAAGCAAAGGCTAACTCTAGAAAGATGTTACAAACTGAAGGCAATAAAACAATGAACAAAGCATATAGGGAACTGGAAAATGCATAAACATCCATTAAAAACTAAAACATAATCATCTAAAACAAACCCAAGCCATATAAAGTTAGAGTGGTCATTCGTTTATAACAACCCATTCAAGATTAAAAAAGTATGCAAGAGCAAAGAGCTACGAAGAGTACAATAAACTCTCATGCCGCCTTGGACTCCTGTGAACCACTCTAAGCTTTATACTTCTCTCAAAGGCCAACAAGATCAACTCTTTGGAGCATCAAAAATGGAGGACACGAATTTGAGGAAGAAGGAAAGCGGCCGCCTTTTTCCTCTCTCTCTCTCTCTCTCTCTCTCTCTCTCTCTCTCTCTCTTAGCTCACAAAGCACTTTTTTAGTCCCCCTTTAATGTGAGTGTCTTATCCTTTATATAGTGGGGGCTCCTAAGATTTTTTGCCCTTAACTCCTTGTGTAATAATGTATGGGGGTTGCAAAATATCTTCATCTTTTGTCTTCTTGTGTGCCCAGAATGTCGTCCAAAATGTCGCAACATATTGCCTTTGCCATGCACTGCTCCATAATTGTCTTGCACATCACACACCAGAACAAACCTTCCTCAAGTAGCACCAATTATGTTGTTTCTAGTATGAAGCAAACATCTCACCCCCGAGCTAATAGGCAAAGTAATCTTGTGACAACTTTCATTCACTCGTATGTCGTTGCTGCCATTTATTTAACACAATATCCAGACAAAACAATGCATAGAAGAGTATCCTTACACAATTATGTCGTAACATTTATTTATTTTTCAATACATGCAATAAACAAAAAGGGAGTTCAAACAAGCCCTTTATGCTTTCATTTATCATTCAAACTCATTAATATTATCCATACTAAGGCATGCAAGAGTTCTTTACCAAAAATTCTCTAATTCTTTTTAAGTATAAAGAGCATGCAATCGTTTAATAGTTTAATCATAAATCATCAAGCCATAAAGTCAATTCTACCAATCTAAACAGTCATGTACATTCAATCCATAGCCATAAAGATTTAAATACTCATCATTGGGCATCCTAAATTTATTCACAAAACATTCTTTTATCTAAACAATATGTCATAGCAAAATTTTGTTCCTAGCTACAAAATGCAAATGCATAACTATGTGCACTAACACCCAAAACTTGAAAGATGCAATGTCCTCAATAGATGAAAATGAAACTAAGTAAATGAATATAAAATGCAAATGTGAGGTACCTATCTATGGTTCTACTTTGGTGTTGCCATTTTGGTTGCCTTGTGCTTGATACTCTTCTTCTTAAGCTGGAAATGGGCTCCTCTTCCTCAAATGGTTCTGGTAGAGATTGTGGTTGTGGTGTTAGGGGTACATTTTCTTTTTCTTCCTGGTCAGAATGGTCATCATCAAAATCACTCCCTTTAGTAGGAGTGTTCCGCACGCGACCGACAATGCACTTCTGTCGACGTCATGTGCATGCAGCGACATGTAGAGTTTATGTGGGTGTAGGAGTAGGTGTGTGGTTAACCATCTCTTCATCGTCACTCTCGATGGTGACTGGATCAGCAACAAGAGCTTCAGGCGGAGGAGCTTCCAATGGGGATTTACCTTTTCTCTTCCTTTTCTGGCACTGGCTTGTTGTTGCATTAGTAGTGCAGGCTCTTGTGTAGCTGGCTCTGATTAGGAAGGAGTCAAACGCTCGGCAGAAAGTCTCTTTGCTTCAAGAGTTATGCATTGAGTAGGGGTCGTCTTTGGTGTGGTGCTTCTTGTGGCAGTGATGATGGTCTTTGGGAATGGTGAGAAATCTTTGTTCATATGTGGCAGCATCTCCTTAATGTAGGAGTTCATCACCCCGTCCCTTTCCTTGATATACTTTAAAAAGTATGCAAGTTGTTGCACATCTCATCCATCTCTTCCTGCATGCTCCTAGTTGAAGCTACCATGGAAGCAATTCTTGCTGCAACAAAAGTTTTGGCTCCCCCTCAACAGTTTCTGCCATAGCATCCTCATCATATCCTCGCAGCCCTGGAATCTGGTTTGGGGTTATTACACTCTTCCCTTTAACAATTGTATCCTCTTCGGGGTCTTTAAACACTTCTTTCTTTCGAAAAAGGGCCGTGATCAAGTTGGGAAAATTAGGGGGCTTGACTTCCTCTTCAAACAAGAGTAATCCTCATCGACTATAAGTTTGCCCACATCAATCGGCCGACCACTGAGAATGGTGTGAAGGAGGAGCAATCTGGTTATGTGGATGGTGAAGTGATGGGATGTGGGCATCAAGCAAGTCTTGAGAAAGTGGTTTCAAACTTTCGCCTTGGGCATCAAGCGTCCTCGTTCCATAGCCTTGCTCATACGGTCCAACTCAGTTCCACAAAAGCATAAGTCTTCAAGGACTTCCTTGATTGTTTTGGCATCCATAGCCTCAACAAACGATGTGTGTTGGTCGATGATATTCTTCATCCCAAAGAACTTGTTTATCGTCGCGGCTGTGAACTTCACTCGGTCTCCTCGCACATAGACACCATAATGTGTCAGGCTCGTGAGATGGGCATAAAATTCCCTTACTTGCTGTTGCAACCCTTTTTCAAGTGGCTTGACGTTTGAAAACGAAAACAACAGAGTCGCCGCCAATCTTTTAAAAGGTGTGATTGGATCACCGAAAAACAAGTCATTTTAGTAAAACATTTTTATTTTATTAAAACAATGGTTTTGGTCTGCGAAAACAACAAAAATGGGTTCGGGAGTCAGTTACGCGTGGGGAAGGGTTAACACCACCATATCGCCCAAAAGTTGGTACCTCGCCGATTACAAAATGTTTTTAATGTCAAAATTTGCAAGTTCATGTTAAATTCAATTATTTGTCAATTTAGAAAATGAACTCCAATCATCGCCAACCCTCATGGCGCTAACCCGTCATTTCCGTTTGATAAAACACCGATTTTATTATATTATTAAACATTACAACAACAAATACATCAATCTACAACATAATATATAAAAAAGATAATTAAAGTAAATAAATATGCGTAAATAAACTAACAATAAAGAAGAAAAGGAAAAAAACACAATTGTTTCAAAAAGCCATTTTATTTAAAAATATACAAGTTATAAAATTCTTTAAAAAAGTGTAAAAATGAATTTATTAATTTAAAAAGAATTTAAAGAAACTTAAACAAATAATGACCTAATTAAAAGTAAAATAAAACTAGAGGCCAAATCTATGAGAAATCAATGACCATTTTGAAACAATTGAAAACATTGTGCCTCTCGGAGCAAAAACAAAAAAAAGAAAGTCCGAGGATTTAATGAAGTAATAAGCCCAATTTGTTTTGGGTATAAAACCCACTTTTTAAAAGCATATTTCATTTGTCCTTTCTTAAAATTTAGATCAAACACCCTAAAAACATTCTCTCAAACATTCATTGGGTTCTTCATTGATCATAGATCTGGTGACCGCCCGTCGTGTACCGGCACTGGCTGCCACTCGCAAACGGTGACTTTTATTTTATTTTTATTTTAAAAATAAAAAAAGACAAGAAAAAGACGTTCCGATTCGAATGAAAGGTGGAAATCCTGTCACAACATCAACATTCCACAATAAAATTAAGGTGAGCATTTCGTTTTCTAATGTACCAGATATTAGAAACAACACATATAAAAAAGATTAATCAAAACATATGAAAAAATAAGAATACGATACCAAAAAAAACTTTTCTTTCTCTTCTATTCCAACGATTCTGAGTACAAACAAGCCACAAAATTCGAATGCCTTTCCTTTAAATTCCAGCATTTTAATCAATGTTTTTGGTGTGTGTATTCGTGATGATTCGTCGTGGTACATTAAAATAACAGTTCCTTTTATAGGTACAAATATGCTTGAATTTTAAGTATGAATCCCTAATTTCCTCCCCAAATTTAATTCAAAATTTGTTTGATCTTAGCCATGACTTCAATTTTGGGATTTAATTTCCCTTCATCTTCCCATATTCAAACAAATTTTAGGGATTGATTTCCAATTTAATTCTCTGTTGCAATCTTGCTTTTCTTTCTTTTTCTGTGTTTGTAGATTTGAATGGTGAAGGGATCGCTGGCGGTCGTCGTCTATGTAGCGCGGCAAGGAGGCAGAACTGAAGCAGCTGCCGGAAGGCACAGCCTGGCGATGCATCACGGTGGCACGATAACATGACGTTGCAGCAGCGGAGGCCGAACGGCCTTGAGGCTTGGAGGTATGTCGTGTGATGCACATGCATGTACAGGGGACAGGCGAGTGGCAGCACGAGTGGAGGAGGCAACCCTTCCTTTTCTTCGACCCAATCCGAACCGTTGGATCCTAGCCCTAGATCCAACGTCTGCAATTAATGCATGTACATGGGAGAAAAAAAAAGTTAATTAGGTTTTTATTTGGGATAACATGAAATGTAATTTTATTTGGCTCTTATTTAAAATAAATGGACCCTTATTTCATTATTGGACCTTTTTTAATTTTTGGGTTTATTACTAACTATGATAGTATACAAATAATATATATAATGTACAATAATAAGTATAAAATAAAAACTTAGGTGAAAATTCAGTGATCCTTGGTTAGGGTTAAATAAAAAGAAAAATATCAAGCTCAAAAGGGGACAACAATGGATTTCTATTTTTCTTATTCGTGAAGGGAAATGAAGGAATGCCAAATGTCATTTCACACATAAATATCATCGAAGAGAAGTAGTCTTAAGTTGGTAGATGTTTTAGAGTTATCACTTTATTCAAGGTCCTTAACAACAAAGTCTAAGAGGAAATTCACACATAATTTGTATATGGGATCCCCCCATTAAACATGAACACACTTTTTGCTCCTCTATCTCAGGATTAGATTCAAAAGTCATTCTTACAATCAATTATAAGGGCTATGCTAGAAAGATGTATGTTTGAAGATAAATGAATGAAAAATGAAAAGAAATAAAAAAATGAGAAATGTTTTCCATTTTAGAAAACAAAAGAAATGCATCTTTAAACAAGTAAACTAACAAAGAAGCCCTCACAAAAGATCCTTAATGCTTGCGGGCAAAAGTAAAAGGGTTGATTATCGGTATGATCCCAATTAAGCATTACTCTAGGAAAGTATGAATTCCAGCCAATCTTGCCTTCATCTACTTCATGACAAAATTCCATTGTTCAGGTTAGAGGTGCTTGCCATATTCTCCTTCCTTAAGTCTTCCATATTTTATGGCCGCCAATATAAATTCTTCATTGATGACCATGTCTGCTGAACCTTTGGTGACACGATTTAACATATGGTCATAGAAGAGACCATTTAAAGTCTCCACAAATATAGGAGTAACCTCATTTTCCAATAGTAGAGGTTGTACTTAGGCTATTACATCTTGCCACCTGTGGGCATACTAGCGAAAGCTCTCGTCGGGCCCTTGTTCCATATCTTGCAATACAACCCTGCTTGGGGACCATATCTGTCACATACTCGTACTGTTTGAGGAAAGCTCTTGACATATCTTTCCAAGTCCATACGTTGCCCATATTCAGTTAAGTATACCATCGAGAACTAGACCCTGATAGATTGTCTTGGAAGCAGAAGATGAGTAGTTTCTCGTTTTCCAATTGCGGTGACATTTTTCGGCAGTACATGTTCAAATGCGACCAAGGGCATGTGGTCCCGTTGTACTTCTCGATGTCAGAAGCTTTGAGTTTTGGAAGAACTACCAGGTCAGACACTAGACATTTCCTCCTTGTACGACTCTGATGATCTCTTAGACCCTTTCATATTGATCTCTTAGGCCACCATAGACATTTCCTCCTTGTACGACTCTGATGATCTCTTAGACCCTTTCATATTGATCTTCTATCTTCAGTTTCATTCTAGACATATCGGTTGCCTTGATTTCCCCCATGATTTATATTAGACCATGTCGGAGTATGAACTAAGGTTTCTGTTGTATGGATCTGAACCTCTTATTTGGTAAAGATGTTTGACAAGTCATCTCGAGCTGGGGTGACGAAACATTAATGGCTTCAACTGCCTTTCCTCTTTCCGAGTCTTGAAATCTATTCGATGAACCCACAAGGCTTCATCATGTCTTGGAGACCAGTCTTTCCTCTTGGGGTTGACCACCTTCTCTACGATTTGTTTTATCTCACGATTGGAGATTTCAGCTTTGCCATTGGTCTGGGGTGATGTGTCGTAGCAATTTTGTGTCTCACCCTATACCATTGCAATACCATGGCAATGAGCTTGTTGTCAAAGTGGGTTCCCTCATCGCTTATGATGGCTCTTGGTGCTCCAAACCTTGTGAAGATGTTCTTGTGAAAGAACTTCAAAATAGTCTTGGAGTCATTCTTTGGTGTAGTCACTGCCTTGACCCGTTTTGACACATAATCCACCGCTAAAAAGATGTAGAGATCTCCAAATGATGAAGGAAAGGGTCCCATGAAATTGATTCCTCATACATCAAAGAGCTCTAGCTCCAAAATGCATTGCAGTGGCATTACATGCCTTCATGATATGTTTCCCATCCTTTGGCATCTATCGCAAGCTTTGAAAAATTTGTGTGCGTCCTTGAAGAGTGTGGGCCAATATAATCTTGATTTTAGGACCTTTGCAACAGTCCTAGCTCATCCAAAACGGCCTCCACATGAAGATGAATGGCAATGGAATAAGATCTCATTTTGCTCCTCTTCGGGGACATATCTTCGAATCATTTGGTGCGCACATTGCATAAAATTGTGAGGATCGTCCCAATTGTAGAATCGCACATCATGATTGAATTTCTCTTCCCTGGCTATTCAAATTATGAGGCAAAATACCACTAACAAGAAAGTTAACAATATCATCATTCCACGAAATTGCCATATCATATAATATTTTCTCATCAGGGAATTCCTCCGTAATTTCTAGATCATGGTCACTTTCAACCTTCTTGTCTAGTTTAGAAAGATGATCAACAACTTGATTTTCACAACCCTTCCTATCCCTAACCTCTAAGTCAAATTCTTGCAAGAGAAGTATCCGCCTAATAATCCTAGGTTTAGCATCCTAATAATCCTAATAATATATTTTTGAATTAGGATGATTCCTTTAAATTTGATCTTTAAAAAATGGAGTCGTCACCGGTCACTCTGGTAGACCGGACACCTTAAAACAACAAAGAGATTTTTAATTTGGGTTTTGGAAGTAAATTATGTGTGGGGAAGGATTAGCACCCCACACACGCCCAGAAATTAGTACATTTTAATTTCGTCTTGCGTTTTGGCATTTTAAAATAATAATTCAAATTTAATTTAATTCATTTATAATTAATTGTTTTTATATTTAAAATGAAAATATTCCTCTTATAACAAAGGCTATTTTATTACGAATATAAAATTAAAAACACTCCTATATGATTAGGACATCGTCCTTTATATTCCTAAAATATATGTCGTTTCTAAAAGGTTTTTTATGTATGCAATCAATTATGAAATTTCATTTTAAGTAATATCCAAAAATGCTCTAAGTAATTCATGTGTTATTTATCTATGAATAATATTTCATTCTAAAATTCGCATATAATAATATACAATTGATTTAGGACATCTTTCCTAATTGAATTCTAAAATTATAGATAATATTCCCTTACAAATATTTATTCTATGTATTTAAAGTATTTAGTCCTATTTAAAGACTATATTATTTATCTAAGTTATTTCATATTTTCTAGAGATTTTAATAAATATTGATTATTCAATTTAAGATTTAATGTTGAATAATATCCAAATACTTTAGGAAATCATTCAAATTTTGTAACACCCCAAATTTGGACTTACAAGTTTAGGGTATGAACCAGACTGGTCTGAGAAACGGTTCGAATATAAAAGGAGGTTTTAGGGAACGCCTAGTTCGGGATGCTTTAAAAATATAGAAAAATATCTAAAAATTCTCATTTAATATATACAAGAGAATGGTGAAATCAATTTTACATAATGAAGTTTGGAAATATTACATTTTGATGTAGTGACCAAATCGCAGTTTTTGCAAAAGTGAAATAGTGATTGTTTAGTAAAGGATTGAAACTTTGAATCTTTAAGGAGATAATTTACCCAAAATGTTTTTCTACAGATTTTTCCTTAGTTTGGGTAATTTTATTAATGTTTTAATTAAATGAGAAACTAACTTTGACTATTCATAACTACTTTTCACAAATATTCCCTCTCTTCATTTTCTCTCAAATTCCTTTCAACCAAACACATTTCTCCAGCAAATTTACTTTGATTTTACACTTCATTTGATGGAATTTCAATTCCTCTTTGATTCCTAGTCAATCTTTCATCAAATCTATTTGTTTTTACACATTGAATTTTCAAGGAAACTTGCCCAAATCAAGGATAAATCATCATTTAGAGGTAAGATTGTTCTTCTCCTCTAAATACTCAGTTCTTTACTAAAATTACCAAGTTTTCAATCCTTAATTTAAGTTTTGTAAATGGTTTTAATGTTAGGAACTTGATTTTGGCTTAAAACTCAAGATTTGGAAGAAATCTTGAAGAATTTCGTTGTGATTGTTTGGGCTCTGTTTGAGATGATTCTTTAATGTATTTTGGATGTCTAATGATGTGGAAATGAGGTTTTATCAATGCAATCCCGAATAGGTTGTATTTCCTAAGTTTTGCTTATGAAAATGGTGGTTTTTGGGGTGATCTTGGTGTTCTGCTATAGCTGGAGGTATAAGGACGAGTTTAGGTTTATTTTGGATGTTAATTGATGTTTAGAAATGGTTAGAAGTGATGGATCTTGGCTTGGTTAAGTTTTGGAAGAGTTTGGAGGTGATTTCGGTTGTGTTTGGTAGCCGAAATGTTGGTTTTAAGTAGAGCTGCGAGTTTAAGTGTGTTGGCTGAAGATTTTAATGCATGGTGAAGCAATAGAGGTGGCGTTGGGAGTTTCGGATGCTTGGAAGGCTTGTCGGCTAGCATAGTTTTGTGTATCGGTGAGTGAGATCATGTTTTCCAGCTTTGGAATGGTTTTGAAAAGAGGTTTGGGAACTTAAATATAGTCTTGAAACGCCGATTTAAGTTCGGAAGTAAGTAAAGTGGATTTCTCTCCCTATTGTGCTAGTAATGTTTTGGAAACTATCAAAGTGGGTTTTGATGTGTTTGATTTGTTAATGTGGTTTAATTTGTTGTTTGAGCATGGTTTTTAAGCATGTCTTAGCATGATTAATGCTGGTTTTGAAAGTCATGTATTGAAGGATGCTCAAGGTAAGAGATCCTTGGTTTGACATGTTATTGATATGATTATGTTGCATGGAGATGCATGATGATAAGTGGCTTTGATTAATGCTTAAAGCAATGAATTGATGATGGTATTTGATGTATATTGGCAAGTGATGTAAGTGGTTTTTGGTTACTCTAATCGGATATAGTTAGCCGGCTATAGGAATGGGTGCACCCGTGAATAAAGTCGCATTGGATGTTGAGGGGTTGTAATTGTACCGTAAACTCCATCCAAGTACCCTAACGAGTGAGGTCAGATCACAACGGTGGTTAAAAGTCTGTGTGTGGATCTAAGATCACAACGGTGGTTAAAAGTTCGTGTGTGGATCTTGTGTTATGTGTCCCTTGCTCTCGTTAGTGGAATTATACAACTACTGATGAGTGATGTTGAGGGGTTGTGATTGTACCATTAAACTCCATCACGGGTATTGAGGGGTTGTGATTGTACCGATAAACTCCACCTTGTGTTGTTCGGTAGTGTGTATGAAGCGTGTGGGACAACGTTTGTAATCCGCATATCCGATTGTGTCTTGTGTTGAAATGGTTTGTGAACTATCACTTGAAAGCCAATATAATGTATTTGAATGTAATGAAGCGAGAGATGCTTGAAAATAATGCGAGGTTACATGAGAATGTGTAAATGATGCAAGAATGCATGTGATACTTGTTAAGCATGAACAAAAGTATATCTTCTATTGTGAATGGTGCATATGTGCATAGAATTTCATAAGTGCATTGAAGTCTTGTGAAGGCTTGTTTTAAAAAGGCACGTAATGCAAAATGTTGCTTTTGTAATTCATGAGTTGCATTTGTTGAATGCATGAGATAGATAGAAGGAACTTAGTTTTTAAAAGGCATTTTTGCTTTGAAATGATCTTTAAGCATGAGAAAAGTATGGTGTGAAGTGGAAGTGATTTCCAAGGAAATTGAGTTAAACTATGCATGAGATGTTCATGCATGGAAAGGTTTAAATGATAGTATTTGTAAGAATGTGGTTTGGGGTGAGTTGTTTAGCATTCAAAGTTAAAGGTTGGTTTTCATGTTGAGCAATGCAGGATTTAAAGCAATGTTGTTTCAAAGGAGGTTTTCAAACAATGCTTTAGTTTATTGAATTGTGACTACATTTAAAGAAGGTTTTACGATTCGCTGCATTGATGGTGTTTTGGTTTTGAGCATTCCTCACTAAGCATTATATGCTTACGCTCCTTTTTTTTCCATCAATGCAGATATTTGAAGTTGGGGCAGCAAGAAGCAAGGGATTCAAGAAGAGCTCCACTTGAGAAGTATGTCTTGGTTTATAGCTATAGATAATAAAGGCAATAGGGGAAAAGTCTTTTATGTTGTTGTGTATTGAGATTGTGCATGTTGACCATGTTAAGTTTATGGTTTGAACCTTTTGCTGATCGCTTTGCCATATTTGAATCTTCTTCTTCATAAGTTGATATATTATGATCTTTGATTAAAAGCAATACCATGTGTTGGATGTGAAGAATGAGTAGGTGTGCTTAATGTTTGTAATGTATCTAGTCTTTGATGAAATTTGATAGTTATAATGTTTATCTTGCTGATGATGTGTTATGAAATGGTTTCATTTATGTTTAATGGTGTTTTAAAGTGAAAAACCAGAATTTTATGCTATTTCTGGGCAGGGTGTATCGAAACACCATTGGCTGTTTCGAAACGGGTGCTTGAAATGGCTTAGGCGTTTCGGAACGGCTAAAGGTGTTTCGAAACACTTTGGCTACTAGAAGTGCCTGTTTCAGAACATACCCGCGTTTCGAAACGCTCAACACCGTTTCAATACGGGCGTACGACACGGGTGTTTCTATACGGGTGTCAGTGTTTCGAAACGGGTGACCGTTGGACAGTTTCTGCATGTTTTACATTTTAGTCCTGAAAGTTGTAATTGCAATTGCTTGAGCTTGAGATGTCTTTTTAAGCTGAAATTATGCAGAGAGGCTTGTAATATGTTTAATTGAGGTTTGGTAAAACTAAAATCTTGAAAGTTCTTTTATTTTTCCAAAATTTACATTTTGGTCCCTAGAAGTGTCTTTCTTGCAATTGAGTCTTTAAACGTTTCCGATCGCTGTGTTTTTCTCTTCCGAGGTTCTTGGGCTTTCACATAGGTTTAATGCGCATCTAGAGAAGTTTAAAAAAAAAAGAAAAAAAGGGTCGTTAATCAAGGTTGACTTTTGGGTTGACTTTGGTTTTCCCCGTGTGATCTTCGTAGTTCGGGTCTAGCGTCTAGGTCGGGCTAAGGGGGTTACATTTGTTGGTATCAGAGCTAAGTTGCGAATATTTGTGGCGATGGTAAGTTTGTGGTAAGTTGTTATAGTAATTGTTGGATGTTTATTCTGATGTGTGGTTGAAAGTTTGTTGAAAAGTACGTTTCTGGGTGAATTGTTGATTTTTTTTATCATGATTTTTGGTTATGAATCTTTTATGAGTTATTGTGAACATGTATTGGTGATATGTTGGTGTTGTGAGTTGATTTTCTAAATAATGAAAATGTGATGGGTAGGATATGTTGATATTATGCTGTTGAGGGTGAATGTTGTTTGATGAGAGCATGATTGAAGTTGCTGATTGATATGTTCGATGTTTGTGATATCAATGTTTTATTGATTGTTATGTCGTATAAAAGGGGGGAGAATTTGGGATAGTCATTGCCTTATTATTATAGCTATTGTGTTATGTTGGAGTTGGAGTCTTGAATCCTTGCTTGAAGCTGGCCTGATCGTTTTGTTTGTTTTGTTATCATTGCTTTGTTAATAATAGCACAATGGGATCGATGAGAGAATGGCAGTTGGGTACGATGGTTGCTGCCTTAGCGCAAGTTGTTAAGGGGTGGAATTCTCTTTTTGGTAGGAGTGTACCGCTTCGGTCGACAGTGCCTGGAGTTGAGGAAGTAAGGCAGAATGAGAAAGCTGGTTCTATGATGAAGGATTCATCATTTGTGGTTCAGTTGATGTCGGGAACGTCCCAAGCCGTGGTAAAGGTGAGGCCTGTAGACGTGTCGAATGTGGGACATGCGAATTTGTCAAAACATCGTTTATATGATTTGGGAGCTGTGGAGTATCATGGTTCGACACTTGAGGCGTTCAAGGCTTGGTTAGCCAATATAATTCCGATTTTGGATCATGAGGGGTGTGACCACGCCTGTAAGCCGGGAAGTGTTGTCTTGTTAATGTTGGAGGATGCTTGTGCTTGGTGGACATCTGTGGCGGTGGCAACGAATATCCACGATATAGATTGGAAGTTCTTTGTGTCTGCCTTTAATGGAAAATACCTTGGAGAGAAGTTCTCAGGGGTTAAGCAACGTGGGGGTGTGGCTTCAGATTATGATGGTGGGAAAAGTTTAAGCAAAAGAGCTGTGGGTACTGACCTCAAGAGTGGTCAGCGTAAGAGGTTACGTGACAGAAGGGTTTGCTTGAATCGAAGTTTGGGTGGTAGTGTGGATGTGGGTCAAGTGCAATATGACCAAGGAGTGGTAGCTCGGTTGCCAAAGTGTGACCATTGTGGAAGGTGTCACGTTGGAGTTTGTTGGAGCATGGGAGTTTGTTGGAATTGTGGTTCTAAGAAGCATGTGAAGCGGAATTGTCCTCAAGTGGTGAGATCAGCTTCAGTGGGTGCAAAAGGGTCTCAGAAGGGTCGTGAGCGTGGCCGAGACAGAGTTCGGAGGTGGCAAGAAAGGCGGAAAGGTGTGAGGTGTTTGGGGGATGGATCTTGTTTGAATTGTGGGTCTGTTGGACATTTGAGACATAATTGTCTGGGGTTAGCTCGAGGGAGTCAGGTTTTTTACCGTAGGGAGACGGTGATGACCTTAAAGTTTCGGTTGATTGTGCGGCGGTGCGGTTAAAGAATAATGGTTCTGCGAGGAAGAGAGTTTGTCTGTTGGAGCTCCAGGGCAATGAGGTGATTACAGGTAACCTTGTTAAGTAATCTTTGCCCTAGTAATCTTTGTTTGGTTTCGGTTTGGATTCTTTTGCGTAGTGGGTAAGGTCTTATAGTTAGCAAGTTGGGGTAGTAGCCGGTGTTATTTTGAAAACAACTTTAGTGTGAAGAGGGTATTAGTGGAGTATATTGTAGCTAGTAAATTGTTAGAATGGTAGAGATGGAAGAGTTATAAGTGAGGTAATGGGTTGTTCTTAGGCGAATTCTGAGGATGTTATTGGTTAGTGTGAACCGACATACATGCACAGTTAAAACCATTTGATATATTATATATATATATATATATATATATTGGTACATGCATACATGCGACATGACATTAGAGGTTTTGCATACATGTACACAGGCATTGATAGGGAATATTGGTGACCATGCATACGAACGTTCGCACTTGCTAATAGCTAGTTGGGTCCGTTAGTGTTGTGGTAGGATTAGGTTCGATGGTGGGTTTTAAGTGTTGTTTTGGTGCTAGAAGTAGTGGAAGGTAGTAAGCGAGTTGCCAATAATAGTGAGAGTGATCAAGCATGTTGGCAGAAGGAAGGTGTTTTGGTGTTTAAAGAGTTTAGAGGTGTGGTGGTGAGGAGATTACCGATTGAAGTTAGAATCGGTCAAAGTGGTTGTGAATAGCTAATGGATGTGGTAGTTTCTTTGTGTTAAATGATGTTGTAGGCTAGTGGATGTGTTTCTAGAGTATTGAGTCGTCTTGGCGTTGATGGTTGCAATAGGAGGGTTGTTTATGTAGATGATGGTTCATAGAAACCTTCGAGAAGTTGAGTAGAGGTTGTGTTGAGAACTGTAGATAAGGTTTGGCGTGGGAGGAGTAAAGGTTTCGTAATCTTAATATGTTTGTATGGAATGGGTGGTATCCAGGTAAGGTTAGTGTTATGGTCAAGCTTGGAGTGGAAGGGCAATGTAAGTTCAAGGGACATTTTTGGTTGGTTGGGTTCTTGTGAGAAGTGGTTTGTTAGTTGTGTATAAGTAAATCTTTCTTAAGTCCGCTAGGGGTAAGTGGAACAGCTGGTGGAGTTAAGGTTGGAGTCTTGTGGCATGGGTTTTGAATGTTGTGTGAGTAGTTTTGATGAGTTGTTATGATAGTGATGATGGCGGGTGTGGAGGAATGTTATCAATACTTTGAGAAGTTTGAGTAAGCGTATGTTGCTTAAGAAATTTTTGCTTGTTGTGGTAATCTTTAATAGGAGTTGAGCAGTTTTCCAAGGGGTTTTGGAAGCAGTGAAGGTTGTGGGTCACATGGTGGTTGAATCTGGATGGGTTGGTGCCACAGTGTGTGCGAGTTTTGTTGAGGGAGATATGAGATAAGACGGAGTATGTTGTGAAGATTTGAAGGTTCTTCGGGTTGTTGGGGCTTTGCACAGTTCGAATGTGTGAAAGGTTAAGCTGAGGTTAACATTTGAGTGTTCTGAAAGTCTTGAACTGTAAGTAGTGGTGTTGGGTTTGGGTATAGTGTGAGTTTGATTTGAGGATGTGTTGGTTTCGTGGTGTTTTGGGTTGAGGATGTTTCAATGGTGGTTAAGTCTCCTGTGTTACATTGTGTGTTGCTTTGGGAAGTTTGGTATTGTGCTCTTTTCGCAGGTTGAAATTTCAGGGACGAAATTTCCTAAGAGGGGGAGGGTTGAAGCACCCCAAATTTGGGCTTAGAAGTTTAGGGTCTGAACCGGACCGGTCTGAGAAACGGTTCGAATATAAAAGGAGGTTTTAGGGAACGCCTAGTTCGGGATGCTTTAAAAATATAGAAAATATCTAAAAATTCTCATTTAATATATAAAAGAGAATGGTGAAATCAATTTTACATAATGAAGTTTGGAAATATTACATTTTGATGTAGTGACCAAATCGCAGTTTTTGCAAAAGTGAAATAGTGACTGTTTTGTAAAGGATTGAAATTTTGAATCCTTAAGGAGCTAATTTACCCAAAATGTTTTTCTCCAGATTTTTCCTTAATTTGGGTAATTTTATTAATGTTTTAATTAAAGGAAATGAGGTTTAATTAAATGAGAAACTAACTTTGACTATTCATAACTACTTTTCACAAATTTTCCCTCTCTTCATTTTCTCTCAAATTCCTTTCAACCAAACACATTTCTCCAGCAAATTTACTTTGATTTTACACTTCATTTGATGGGATTTCAATTCCTCTTTGATTCCTAGTCAATCTTTCATCAAATCTATTTGTTTTCTACATTGAATTTTCAAGGAAACTTGCCCAAATCAAGGAGAAATCATCATTTAGAGGTAAGATTGTTCTTCTCCTCTAAATACTCAGTTCTTTACTGAAATTCCCAAGTTTTCAATCCTTAATTTAAGTTTTGTAAATGGTTTTAATGTTAGGAACTTGATTTTGGCTTAAAACTCAAGATTTGGAAGAAATCTTGAAGAATTTCGTTGTAATTGTTTGGGCTCTGTTTTGAGATGATTCTTTAATGTATTTTGGATGTCTAATGATGTGAAAATGAGGTTTTATCAATGCAATCCCGAATAGGTTGTATTTCCTAAGTTTTTGCTTATGAAAATAGTGGTTTTTGGGGGTGATCTTGGTGTTCTATTAAAGCTGGAGGTATAAGGACGAGTTTAGGTTTATTTTGGATGTTAATTGATGTTTAGAAATGGTTAGAAGTGATGGATCTTGGCTGGGTTAAGTTTTGGAAGAGTTTGGAGGTGATTTCGGTTGTGTTTGGTAGCCGAAATGTTGGTTTTAAGTAGAGCAGTGAGTTTAAGTGTGTTGGCAAAAGATTTTAATGCATGGTGATGCATTAATCCTCTGTTTTTATGTGTTTAAAATAATGGAGAATGATCAGGAAGCAATAGAGGTGGCGTTGGGAGTTTCGGATGCTTGGAAGGCTTGTCGGCTAGCATAGTTTTGTGTATCAATGAGTGAGATCATGTTTTCCAGCTTTGGAATGGTTTTGACAAGAGGTTTGGGAACTTAAATATAGGCTTGAAACGTCGATTTAATTTCGGAAGTAAGTAAAGTGGATTTCTCTCCCTATTGTGCTAGTATTGTTTTGGAAACTATCAAAGTGGGTTTTGATGTGTTTGATTTGTTAATGTGGTTTAATTTGTTGTTTGAGCATGGTTTTTAAGCATATCTTAGCATGATTAATGCTGGTTTTGAAAGTCATGTATTGAAGGATGCTCAAGGTAAGAGATCCTTGGTTTGACATGTTATTAATATGATTATGTTGCATGGAGATGCATGATGATCAGTGGCTTTGATTAATGCTTAAAACAGTGAATTGATGATGGTATTTGATGTATATTGGCAAGTGATGTAAGTGGTTTTTGGTTACTTTAATTGGATATAGTTAGCCGGCTATAGGATTGGGTGCACCGTGAATAAAGTCGCCTTTGATGTTGAGGGGTTGTAATTGTACCGTAAACTCCATCCAAGTACCCTAACGAGTGAAGTAAGATCACAACGGTGGTTAAAAGTCCGTGTGTGGATCTAAGATCACAACGTTGGTTAAAAGTCCGTGTGTGGATCTTGTGTTATGTGTCTCTTGCTCTCGTTAGTGGAATTATACAACTACCGATGAGTGATGTTGAGGGGTTGTGAGTGTACCGTTAAACTCCATCACGAGTGTTGAGGGGTTGTGATTGTACCGATAAACTCCACCTTGTGTTGTTCGGTAGTGTGTATGAAGCGTGTGGGACAACGCTTGTAATCCGCATATCCGATTGTGTCTTGTGTTGAAATGGTTTGTGAACTATCACTTGAAAGCCAATATAATGTATTTGAATGTAATGAAGCGAGATATGCTTGAAAATGATGCGAGGTTACATGAGAATATGTAAATGATGCAAGAATGCATGTGATACTTGTTAAGTATGAACAAAAGTATATCATCTATTGTGAATGGTGCTTATGTGCATAGAATTTCATAAGTGCATTGAAGTCTTGTGAATGCTTGTTTTAAAAAGGCGCGTAATGCAAAAGGTTGCTTTTGTAATTCATGAGTTGCATTTGTTGAATGCATGAGATAGATAGAAGGAACTTGGTTTTTAAAAGGCATTTTTGCTTTGAAATGATCTTTAAGCATGAGAAAAGTATGGTGTGAAGTGGAAGTGATTTTCAAGGAAATTGAGTTAAACTATGCAGGAGGTGTCCATGCATAGAAAGGTTTAAATGATAGTATTTGTAAGAATGTGGTTTGGGGTGAGTTGTTTAGCATTCAAAGTTAAAGGTTGGTTTCATGTTGAGCAATGCATGATTTAAGCAATGTTGTTTCAAAGGAGGTTTTCAAACAATGCTTTGGTTTATTGAATTGTGACTACATTTAAAGAAGGTTTTACGATTCGCTGCATTGATGGTGTTTTGGTTTTGAGCATTCCTCACTAAGCATTATATGCTTACGCTCCTTTTTATCCATCAATGCAGATATTTGAAGTTGGGACAACAAGAAGCAAGGGATTCAAGAAGAGCTCCACTTGAGAAGTATGTCTTGGTTTATAGGTATAGATAATAAAGGCAATGGGGGAAAGTCTTTTATGTTGTTGTGTATTGAGATTGTGTATGTTGACCATGTTCAGTTTATGGTTTGAACCTTGTTGTTGATCGCTTTGCCATATTTGAATCTTCTTCTTCATAAGTTGATATATTATGCTCTTTGATTAAAAGCAAGACCATGTGTTGGATGTGAAGAATGAGTAGGTGTGCTTAATGTTTGTAATGTATCTAGTCTTTGATGAAATTTGATAGTTATAATGTTTATCTTGCTGATGATGTGTTATGAAATGGTTTCATTTATGTTTAATGGTGTTTTGAAGTGAAAAACCAGAATTTTCTACTGTTTCTGGGCAGGGTGTATCGAAACACCCTTGGTTGTTTCGAAACGGATGCTTGAAATGGCTTGGGCGTTTCGGAACGGCTAGAGGTGTTTCTGCATGTTATTTTAAGCTGAAATTTGGCAGAGAGGCTTGTAATATGTTTAATTAGGTTTCGTAAAACTAAAATCTTGAAAGTTCTTTTATTTTTCCAAAATTTACATTTTGGTCCCTAGAAGTGTATTTCTTGCAATTGAGTCTTTAAACGTTTCCGATCGCTGTGTTTTTCTCTTCCGAGGTTCTTGGGCTTTCACATAGGTTTAATGCGCATCTAGTGAAGTTTTAAAAAAAGAAAAAAAGGGTCGTTAATCAAGGTTGACTTTCAGGTTGACTTTAATTTTCCCCGTGTGATCTTCGTAGTTCGGGTCTAGCGTCTAGGCCGGGCTAAGGGGGTTACAAATTTAAACTTTCAAATTTCCTAAACAATATTCATTAATTTGCTACAATTATCTTGGTCATATTCAAATTATTAAAGTAGACCAGGCAAACTTGACCCAAGAATCGAAAACCGAATCGATTTACCCAAATCGAGACCCAAAATTGATCCAAACACGACAAACCGAATTTGATCTAAAACCCGAAATAAACTGAATTGAACCAAAATCGAATCAAATTTATTTGTACTAAAAATGGACTCGAATCGATTTCACCCAAACCGAATGGAACCGAACCAATTTCACCCGAACCGAAGGGAACCCAAAATAAAAAAGTATATGAAAATAAATAAAAAATGATATGTGAATTGTCGCACAACACACCAAAAAGTTAAATATACATGCTATATAAAGTCATTTATATAGTAGAAAAACCTAACTCGACCTAAACACCCGACTAAACTGATCAATCTCCTCTTAACCCGATATTGACCCGTCCCAAAATCAATTGAACCGAAAATAACTGAACCGAAAATCAACTAAACCAAAGTCTTGACCCGATACCCGAACCGAATTCACCATAGACCCGAATTAAAACTGAACCAAACCTAAACCGAACTGAACTGGATTTGAACTGAATAAAGCTAGATCCGAAATGAACCGAACCGAAATGACCCGAAATGAAATTGAACTGAATAACATATTTTCCAGCTCTATTAAAGTCTAATTAAAGAGCTTAGAACTAGGGCTTTAAAATACTATTTAATTCTAAATTAAGTATTAGGATCCAATATTATGAGGGTACATGCATTAAAATAGGTAATATAAATTGAATCACATTTAAATTTAATAATTAAACTTGCAATTAAATGAAATTGGACCAAATTGAATTATATAAAACTGAAATTAAAGCACAAGGGGGACAATTAAACAATTTGAAATTTGAAATTAAAGCCATGTGACTATATTAAAATTTATGAAAGTTTGAGGCCTAAATTACAAGGATTGAGCGAACAGGGCACATATCCTTAGATCTGACCCACACAAAAACACGCAGACCTTGGCTCGGGTTCAGGTCCACGTGCGAGTTGGCTTATAAAAGTAGTTTAGACCTGATAATTACCCTCTTTTCCATTCTTTCATATTGCTCTCTCTCTACCCTCTGTTCTCTCTCCTATCTCTACCAAACACCTATTACCTAAAAAAACATCCACCTAAATGGATCAAAACGCCCTTTTCCCTCGGTGTTCATCATGTGTTCTTCATAAAGCTACGACCACCACTCCTTCTGCTCTAACCACCACCCTAAAGCTACAGCCGCCATCCAAGCATCTCTGAACACCGTCCATAATCCCTTTTTTATCCTAAAACCTTCAATCGTGCCTGAGTGAACCGAATCACCCATCTTCACCCTTCTAAAACCTAATATACACAAAACCGATCTCATTTTCGACTTCGTCATCACTGAAAAACACTATGCCCGCCAAAAAATCCCTTCAACTTGTTTTTTATCTTTAGTTTATTTTTATTTTCAGCTTTTATGTTTATAAACTGATATTTTTTCAGGAATCAAATTGGAGGAGGACTATACCTTTACATTAACGAATTTGAAGTTTTGGACATCCTCTTCGTTAATGTTCAAGCATCCCAGCATCGATTCAAGTTTTTAGTGTCTCCTCAATTCCTGGCGGTTCGGCTTCCCTGAGGTGAGCCTTTTCTCTCTCCCACTTTCTTTTTTAATATACTCTTTTGTCCCATTAATTTTGTCCCGTTTGCGTTTTAAATTTGTCCTATTAAAATTGTCTCATTAAAAATTTTAACAACTTTTACAAGTCATATTTTCTTTTTTACCTTTTTAGTTTCCTAAAAAATATATCTAATTTTTAAGGAGAAAATTTTCATTTTAATTACTTTACAACATATATCTCATAAAAAATTCCTTTTAAAACTACGTTAAAAATTAATGTGAGACAAAAATTATGGGATAAAAGAGTAACAATTATTTTTATTGAAAAATCAATGTGAGACAAAAATTATAGGACAAAAAGAGTAACACTATAAATTCTTGTAATTAATATTTTTTAATTTTTTTTAAAATATGATATAATATAATTAATTACATTCCTAAAAAGTAGTGTTTCATTTATTTAATTTTTTTAATTTAATTAAACAATAGAACCCTAAATTCAAACTCCAAACCTCAAACTTAAACCCTAAATCATAAACCCTAAACTTCAAACCTAAACTATAAACTTAAGCCATAAACCCTAAAATTTAAACAATAAGCCATAAACCATAAATTCAGACCCTAAACATTAAAACTTAAACCATAAGCCATAAACCATAAATCTAAACTCTCAAACCCTAAACAATAAATTATTTTAAGTGAGTATTAATTACATTAAACAATCTATAATTAATTAAACATGATTTTTTAGGAATGTATTTAATTACATTTTACTAGATTTTATTACAAAGCAAAACAACCATTTATTATAAAGCAAAACAAACATTAATTACAAAGTAAAACAAGCATTAATTATAAGAATTTAAGAACTCTAAAGGGCAAAATCCTAATAATTATAATTATTAAATCTGTCAATTTTCTCTCGTCATTTATATAGGTGGCTCATGGACGATGTCATGGTGATAACATCATGCTAGTTATGTATGAGCTGGTGCCAACTAACAGATGAAGAAGCACAATTCTTGTGCTAGTTTCTTGACTAATGAGCAAACAACACGTGGCAAGACTGAAATAATCTAGAATTCCAGCTGTATTTTGGGTAGGAGAGAATTGTAAATTTTGAGTTTGGGTGTAAATGAGGTTTCAGGTTTTTTAAACCGATTTTACAAATAGCAGGGTGCCCTATAATACTAATCATGGATTTTAAAATGGAGAATAGTAGAATAGCAGCAGCGCCGGCAAGACCACGGCGAGAAATGAGAGGGAGGCTCTCGGTCATCCTTTCTCCATAATTCTTCATCAAATCATCAAACATATCACCAGTGTCCTCATTTACATTCTGCAAAAAGTATCACTTCGTTAAGATGGAACGCCACATTCGAGGAACAAAAACAACATTGTTCAGAATGTGCAAGCATGAATCTAAGAGAGAAAAGATCTTGATTTGTTGTTTAGAGTATCGTGTTTGAAGAACAAAATACTCACAAATATTTGAAGTAAAGAACCAAACCTGCAACAGTTGAGCTTGCGCATTTTGAGCCTGGCCCTTGGGGACAAACAATAATCCATTTTCCTACAAAGTCCAGAATAAATTCCATTATTTTTCTTCTTTTCCTACACAAATATATACATAAATGGACCGTTTTCATCAATACCCGACTCTTAACACTCCATTAAGCTTAATATTAGCTCCAATTCACACCTTGATTAATTGCAATTTCCTTCATAAACAGAAACTAAATTGACCCAAGGTCTGAAGCCTGGTTACAACATGTGATACTTGAGTTTTCTCCCTCTCGGATAAATGCACTATTTTCATCAATTTAACGCGAGTTTTAGTTTGAACACTCAATTAAGCTTAAAATTAGCTAAAATTCACAGCTTTCTTGATTAATTGCAATTTGATTCAAAGAAAAAAACTAAACTGACCGAAACCTGATTACAATATCTGATACTTAATCATATAATCAGCTAACAGTTCAACAAAACTTTAAAAAGGAATAAATAAACAATTACAAGGGTAAATTTTAATAACAGAAGTTCTAAAAGAAGATGAAAAGCAAACCTCGTTGCTGAAATAAACCCTACGAGAGCGAAACGACATAGGAGGGATGAAATTTGCAGCAACACGAAAAATTCCGAGCCCTAACGATTTTGTCTGCAAAATAGAAATTCAAGAATATGTGAATCTGAGACCTATTATAAAGATTATCGAAATCAAACTTTTAAAAAACTGAAAAACAATGTTGTCGTGAGAGACGTGCCCTTCTTTGACGATCTTCGGATTGGGGACTTAAAAAGAGCGCATGAGCTTGGAGACGAAGTAGCGGAGGATGCCGATGAGGACCATTACCACTGAAAGAGGTATCAACATTCATTGCAAGCAACAAACACATCACCGGCGGCACCAACTCCAACATTATCACCACAGATCTGACATGTCTGTCAATTCAAATTCTTTAACGGTTTCGACTGCATTTGGAAATGAGAATCGTCGCTGTTAGAAATCTTCTGAAAATTGCAGTTGAACTGAATAAAGCTATTGTCAAAAATACAAAACCAAGTAGCCACAGAAAATCATCCATCTTGAGCAAGAGAAAGTATTAAATGAAGGACTTCAAAAGACCAGATTCTACATATGAGCTTCTAGGATAAAAAAAAATCTGATCCGAATCTCAAAGATCTGATCGTGCTCACTGCCCTACTAACATTTAGATCCTAACAACGACTACCCAATATCAATATCAAGGATAAAGGTCTATGCTTTTAAGCTGAAAAGTCACTTTCCATGATAACAAACTCATATCAAAATCAAAATAAATAATGGAATGAGATATGCGCTAGTTTAAGAGACAAACCCCACTGTCAGAATCATGGCGAATCCAGACCAACTCGTTCCTCCAGTGAGATCCGGCCACCATTCCTGCACTTGCTTCCATGGTTATTTTTTCTATTCTTTTACAGATCGAGAGAAAAGAGTTTTAGATGAAAAATGTATGTATTGGGAAGGCTGAGAAGAGACCGTCGGCAATCTTCTCCCATTCAAAACACTATTTTACCCAAATCCTAGTTCCCTATTGCGGCATTTGTCCATAGTAATGCCACTAAATCTTGAAAAAAAACGACGTTTTTACTAAATCGCCACTAATGTGATACTTTTTGAGGCGTTTGTTTTACAAAAACACCACTAATATCTGTCTATTATTGTGTTTTCCTTATAAATGCCACCAACTTTATTATTTTGTGGCATATTTTTTACTGAACGCCGTGAGATGTACACAGTTAATGGCGTTTGTTTTAAAAATGTCGTTATATATCAAGTTTGGTGTAGTGAAATGAGCTACCAGGTTTTTAAGAACTCGGCTGTAAATGGACAATTGTGGATTGTTTATTATTTTTTGGGTTTTTATTACATTTATTTATTTATTTGTTTTTATTTTTAGTTAATTACTAATATGATATTAATTCCGGATAAAATACAGGTATTAGAGGATCCATATATTTTTAAATAACAAAAGATTGATGTGTCAAAAATAAAGTTGGCCAGATGTCGATATGATAGGCTTTTGTATTTGTACTTTACAATATATATGATGTCATTAATATTTTTGGTATAGTGTATGCTCATTTTATGGTTCATATTTGAGATTCGTGGCTCTCATTCTTAATAATATCATTTTAAAAGTTTGAACATGAGTTCTCTCCTTGAGAGTGTAATACGCCTTGTCATTCCAATCAGTACTTGTTGGTAATGTCATCATTTTTTAAAAGAAAATATTACTTTCACCTTTGACAATTATTACAATTAATATATATTCGAATTTTAAATTTCAATAGAAACTTTTAAAAAAATTATATTTAGTTTGGTACAATAGATGTAAAGGAGATATGTTGTATTAAATAACACTTGTGATTAAAAAGATGAATGAAAAATGGTTGCTACTATATCAAAGTGTTTGATTGTTGCAATTTGTGATAAAGCTAAAAGATAGGTGTTATGTATGAATGTACCTTTTTACTATTAAAAATCTATCTTCATATTTTTCTCATTGTTTTGACATTGATTATTATATTGTTTAACACACGATGTAAATACGTAAAAAAACAAGTAAAACGTATTGACAATGATAAAAATACGTGAAAAATTGTGAACGTGTTTACAATGATGTAAATACGTGAATAAATAAAAATAGTGAACATATTTACAACGATGTGAATACGTGAATAAATAGTGAACGTATCTACAACAATGTAAATACATGAATAAATAGTGAACATATATAACGTTGTAAATATGTGAAAAAAATAGTTAGGCCCTGTTAAGGGTAAAAGAGTCATTACAACTATAATATCAAACTTCTAATCTCAAAAAGCTCATATTAGGAGCTTTTTCAAAATTAGCTTTTCACCACAATCCGCTCTTTCAATCCGCTATTTACCAAACATCAATATTAGCGGATTTGACTAGTCAAACCTTTAATTATACCTCAAACCTCTAAATTTTGCCCAAACCGCTATTTACCAAACAGGGCCTTAATGTATTTACATCAATGTAAATACGTGAAAATAGTATGAGGGTATAAGTGCAAAATTAATTTAGAATCATAAAAAATTAGAATGTTAAATAAACACTATCTCTACCTAAATGATAAATATCACCCAACTTACGTATTAAATATCACATCTACCAAACACATCATTTTTTGTACCTTTCATAATACAGACGTGTTAAATAATACAACACGCTAATTATAAACAAACCAAACATGTTGTTAAGGGTATAAACAGTGACGGATTTATGTTGAGTGTGGGAGGGGCAGATGCCCCCCTCAACTTTGATGGTCTAATTATATTTTAGGCCATTGATAGTTTTAGAACTATTTCAGTTAAGTCCTTGCCCCTCCCAAAATTGACTGGTATAATTTATTTTTAGGACCTTATTAATTTTAAAATTAATTAAATTAAGCATTGACCCCACATTTTTATGGTTTAATTGTTTTTAAGACCTTTTAATTTTAAAATTAGTAAAATTAAATCATATCTCTTTTAATTTTTTATGCTTTAGTTATTTTTAAAATCTTGTTCATTCTAAAATTAAACATCTTGCCCCTCTCATGATTCAATCTTGGCTTCGTTCCTGAGTATAAAATTATAAAATTTTAGAGACGTGATCGCACCATGTACTTTCTCGATTCATCCTGCATACGGTGCTGTGTGATAAACTCTAGCGTGTGTGATAAATGCATATGTAGGAAGAGATTAGTAAGAAAGGGGGAAAGAGCATGAAAGACAGTTAAAAGATGAGCGAAATTACATGAGGAGGCATGTAATTGTTCCAAGATAAGAAACGTGAGCCCTACGTAATAACAATCATTCCAAAGAGTACTAAACCTCACGAGACTGCATCCCACACCATTTATTTCTCAACCAAGTGATCAGCCACCACTTCCCCAACCCACATTATATATATAACGATACCAAACTAAACACTTGTTCATGTCTAAACATTAGCGCTGAAAGATCAATCACTTATGTATAAGATAAACCCTAGTCAGTAGTTGCAGATTAAAATCATTATAAACATGTCTCATATTGCTGTTGAGAGAAATAGGAGAAGACAAATGAATGAACATCTCAAAGTTCTGCGTTCTTTAACCCCTTGTTTCTACATTAAGAGGGTAATTCTTCTTTCCTTTTCCTTCTTCTATTTCGGTATGAAGATTGCGGGATCGAACCGTAATCATTCAAGTTAAAAGAGTATCACTCTATCATCAAATCATATGACTGTTGTGCTTCTCTTTCTTAATTCCCTAACTTTAGGGTTTCTTTTGGTTTTTAGGGTGATCAAGCATCGATCATTGGCGGTGTGATAGAGTTCATCAAGGAATTGCAGCAAGTTTTACAAGCCCTGGAATCGAAGAAACGAAGGAAGAGTTTAAGCCCTCGCCCTAGTCCAAGTACTCCAAAGTCACTGCTTGTTCCTGCAAAACCTAACCATAGCCCCATCGGATTCGATACTGTGGGAGAAGTTGGTGCATGTTGCAACTCATCGCTTGCGGATGTCGAAGCAAGGATCTCGGGATCAAACGTCCTCTTGAAAATCGTTTGCCGACGAATACCCGGTCAGATCTTAAAGATAGTAGCTGTGCTGGAGAAATTCTCATTTGAGGTTCTTCACCTCAACATCAGCAGCATGGAAGAGACTGTGTTATACTCGTTTGTCATCAAGGTATCCATCATTTATTTACTTCAACCAGTTGCTCTACCGCATATTTAATAATGGCATCACAGTTATCACTAACTTAAATTTGATCATTTCACGGGGACTTTGGACTTGGAGTTTAAGGTTTATACTCCTTTTTCATAAAGGTAAGGCCATTCGTTGTGGGTATTCAGTGATGCTCCACATGAAAATAATGTTTCAAAGAATTTAGGGTTTAAAATCAAACATTTGTTTCAACCATATGGGTATTAAGTAATATTTCACACCAAAACGAATTTGATAATGTTTCGAAGAATAAATTTGACAGCATAACCTGTATTTTATAATAGAAAAAAACAAAAACAAAATCACAACTTACTAGCTAATATGATCCCGACACTAAAATAATGCTTTCACGATAGAATCTAAGAAATGGTCCTAATGACATAGGGTGATTTATGGCCCTTTAATGACCCAAGTTCGAAGAATGTTGTCTTCAAAAGTTGGATAAAGATATTCAAAACATGAATCATCGAGAAGGAATAAATTATCTTAGGTCAGTAGGATCGTTTTCCTTTTCTTACTAAACAATATGATATAACATGAAATTTCGAATACATTTCATCCTATTTTGTAATGTTTTCTTTCTTTGGACAGATTGGTCTAAAATGTCAGCTGAGCTTGGAGGAACTTGCTGTTGAAGTTCAGCAAAGCTTCTTCTCGGATCCTGTTTTCCTAAACGAAATATAGGTTTTCATAGTATTAAAATTTTACGTTCCCATAGTTTTTATATATGCAGACAAGAAATGAAACATATATAATTTCATTTCTCTTCTTAAGGTTAGAATAGATTTACTTCTAAATAAAGAAAATTACCAACTCAACAACTTTTTCCATTATGTGGATGGATAGTTGTGCGAACAGTTGTTCCATTGTAGCATGCATCATCTACACTCTAATAACTTAAATAAAAGGGTTAACTAAACCATATATCACTCAACTATGGCTATTGACTCGAAAATGACATCCAACTTTAAAAAAGTACAAATCTAACACTGAACTTTAATTTTTGACTCGAAAATGTCACTATGTTATTAACTCTTAGCATCCCCGTTAAGTCAAAAGGACACCGCTTTTTGATGAGCCTTAAGCACTAAATCAAGATAATATTATATAATATTTTACCACAAAATATTTTTTATCTCAAACCACTTGAAATTAATTCAAATTATTTTATGAAATAAATGATACTATAAATAATATAAATATAAAATATATTATTCACATATATATATATATATATATCATTATATATGAATAAAAATACATTGTTTTTATATTTTTTATATTATTAATAATATAAATATATCATTATTTAAAAACCCCCAAAATATTCCTAAAAATAATATATTTATATTATTGATAATATATAAAAAAACTAAACCCTAAACTATTAACCCACAAACCCCAATCATCAAACCTAAATGCTAAACCTTAGAGTTTAGGGGTATTTTATATATTATTTTTATGAATATTTTGGGCTTTTTAATAACATATTTATATTATAAATAATATATAAAATATTATATTTTTATTTAAATTGCAAAAAATAAGAAACATTGGGAGAAATTGTCACAAAATGGACGACGCACAGGGGTCTGGCCGCCGGCAGTTTTGGACCGTTTATGTGGGGAGGATATCGGAATCGTTACATTGGAAGGGGCTATGGCAAGCTTTTGATAGGCATGGTGTGGTGATCGATGCATTCATCCCTCGAAAAAGGGCAAAGGATGGAGCGAGATTTGGTTTTGTCAGAATGGAAAGCCGAGTTGACGCCGATCGGGTCATTGAATGACTGCATAATAAGTGGATATACGGTTCTCGCCTTCTGGTGACCATGGCGAGGTTTGTAGATCGTGGATTGTCCTGGAATCATAGAAGTAGGGGGTAGGAGATTCTCAGCGAAAGCTTGACGGTAGAGGAAAGGGGCAATCAGAGATCCAAAGTGTGAATTCAAAGAGGAAGCGTGTAACAGCCAAGGTGGTTCAGGGACATGTAGACGAGGAGAAATTGGCAGTGTTATAAAACTGTATGGTGGGATGGTGCAAACAACAATGGAGCCTCAAAGAATTAGCAGCACGGATGAGTCTTCCTAGCATCCAAGGCTTGTCTATATTGCGAATCACAGGACCGACGATTTTGTTGATGTTTAATGATGCGAGTACCCGGGAGGAGGTCATGGGGAAGACGATATTGAGTGAATGTTTTTCCAAAATTGAAAGATGGGCGTCGGGGATGATATTACCTGCACGACGTGCATGGATTTCCGTGAGAGGTATCCCAATCCACACATGGTCGTATGAGTCCTTCGAAAACATTGCGAAAACATGGGGATCATTAGTTCGGGTGGCGGATAACACATCATCGCCGACATCTTTTGAGTGTGGCTGGTTATTGATTGAAACAGAGATGATGGAATTTATAGATACAAGTGTTCTGCTGGAGGTTGAGAGGACATTGCACCATGTATATGTGAAGGAGGTGACCATATTTGGGTCGTTAATTGAATGTGAATGAACAATGGCCACCGATGCCGAAAGTAGTGAGTCGCCGGAGTTGAGCTCGTCTGAATGTGTGCCGGAATCGAGATTGGGAGATGAGCGACAGATCGAGGAGTTTGTGGACATGGGAACAATGGTAGAGCAGGATTGGCATTGTAATCGTCTTTGGGAAGATGATAATAAAGAGGACCTTGGCACGGAGAATGTCGCGCCTGAGTGCATAAGGTCGCCACCGGCTCATTCATTGGGAAACCTAGGGGAGGCAGTGGTCGATACTGTTGTGGTGCCGACTAGTGGCTCACCGTCACAAGCAGCTGTTGCTAGTGTGAAGAGTCCTAGTGGGGTGGATCACCGAAGGATTGAAAATTTAAATTATGATGATAAGTTGTTACAACAACTTCAATTGAATGAATGTAGTATCCATAGCCAAATCCAAGGGGATATTGAGAGTGATAAGATTGGTTTTCAACGTCAGCAGGGTGAGGTGGGGTCTGGAAAAAATTATTTGGACGGGTTGGTGAACATACCCGTTGAGGTAACTGTAGAGGAGCATGCAAATTTGGTAAACATCCCCGTTGAGGAGCTTGACCGTGACCAGGTTGTGGATCAAAATGCTTCTGAGGGCAACAAAGTTGTCCCGGTATGGATAAATGGGGTTCTTAGAAAGACTAAGTCGGTAAATGTTTTGTCGGGAGTTGTAAGGAATTTGAAACAAGGGAGAGGGAGACCAAAGAAAAGTGTGGGGCGTGACACTACTACTATAGTGGTCGACGCTTCGATAACAGACTCGGACCTACATCATAGGCAGCAAATTATTTACCGTGAGGCTACAACTACGGCGGCTTTGAGGAATCTTGTGGGGGTGACATCGATAGGCCGCGAGGAGGAGATTCTTAAAGACTTGTCATGAGTGCTGCAGGACGGCATCTGAACGATGTAGTCATGCACATTTTGAGCTGGAACGTCAGGGGATTGGGTTCTATGTTGAAGAGGAGAAGGGTGGGTGATGTTATACGGAAGCAACAAGTTGATATGGTGTTGCTGTAGGAATCAAAGTTGGAGGAGCTGATACCGTCGGTTGTTGCTAATTTGTGGTTGAGCAATGGGTTCGATTATTCGTTTTCGCCATCCGTTGGAACATCAGGTGGGTTGCTAGTGATTTGGGAAGGTGCACGTTTTGTGCTGGAGTCAGTGGAAGTGGATCGCCATTTTTTTGTTATTCAAGGGCGTTGGAAACCTGAAGATTTTGTATGTTGCATCATGGCCGTTTATGCTCCTTGCGACATGACGGAGCAAGAATGCCTGTGGCCTCGAATGATGACTGTGATCGGGGGTTTTTCGAGACCATGGTGCGTGGTGGGAGATTTTAACTCGGTGCTTTATCCGTCGGAAAGAGAAGGGTGTATCTCGGGGTTAAGAGGTATGAGTTCATTTGTTTCTTTTGTGCATTCAGTGAGTTTAATTGATTTACCATTACAGAGAAAGCAGTTCACCTGGTTTGGTAGGGATAATCGTAGGAGTCGCATCGATAGGTTTCTTGTATCGTCGCTTTGGATGGATTGTTTTACACATATTGAGCAGTTGTCGTTACCTAGAGGAATTTCAGACCATGCTCCAGTACTTTTGTTGTGTGATGAAAAAGATTGGGGCCCTCGCCCTTTCCGCTTTATTAATTGTTGGTTAGAAGAGAGGCGTAATGTCCGTTGCATGGCAGAGGAGTGGTGCCATTTGACAGGTTTGGGTATTGGCAACTCTAATATCTCGGTTAAACTTCGGCATTTGAAGATCTTTCTTTGACAGTGGAATAAAACAAAATTTGGGGACATTGAGAATGAGATTACTCAACTTCAAAACCGTATTGATTGTTTGGATAGTGGAGCTGAGGAGGAGGCCGAGGGGGAGATGTTTGAGTTGTCTGATCAAAAGAGGGTGTGAATACAAGCTTTGTGGGGTGCTATTCGCCGGAAGGAATCGTTATGGCGCCAAAAGTCGAGAGCGACTTGGCTTAGATTGGGGGACAAAAATACTGCTTTCTTTCATAGAGCTGCGAAGTTGCGTGCAATGCGTAACGCCATTTCTGGTTTATCTATTGGTGGTACTTGGGTAACAGATCCGAATCGGTTGCGCAAACACATAGTGCAGTTTTCTCTCTCAACATTTTGCCACAGATGAGAGGTCTTGTATATGGCGCTTTGAGGGATCTTTTAATAGGGTGAGTGAAGCTGATAATTTGGCCTTGGTTGCGCCTTTCTCTCTTGATGAGGCATGGGCGATTGTGCGTGGATGTGAGGGCTCGAAGTAACCGGGTCCAGATGGCTATAGCATGGAATTTTTTAAGAAGTGTTGGGAGGTTGTGAGTGACGATGTGGGGCGTTTTTTGGCTGACTTTTTCACCTCGGGTAAGTTGCATGTGGGAGCGAACAATACCTTTCTTGTGTTATTACCTAAGGTGGACTCACCGGTTATATTGAATGAGTTTCGACCGATTAGTTTGCTTAATTCAATTTATAAGATTCTTGCTAAGATTATGGCTAGAAGGCTACAATCAGTGTTGGGAGGATTAATCAGTGATCATCAGTCGACATTTGTGCGTGGGCGCCAGATTGTAGATGGGATTTTATTAGCAAATGAAACTATTCATTCTATGCGGCAGAGTCAGATAGGTGGATGTATCTTAAAGTTAGATTTTGCGAAGGTCTATAACTACGTTCGATGGGAATTTTTGGACCATATTCTGTGCTCGATGGGGTTCAGTGAGACATGGCGCAGTTGGATTATGGAGTGTATTAGTATAGTTCGGCTATCAGTTTTGCTAAATGGTAGTGCCACCAAAGAATTTGGCATGGGGCGTGGGCTGCGGCAGTGCTGCCCGTTGTCGCCTTTGTTGTTTGTTGTTGTGGCGGAAGCGCTGCATAGGATGTTCATACAAGCAGAGGGGTTGGGGTTTATTCATGGGGTAGTAGTGGCTCCGTGGGTATCTCTATCACACCTTCAGTTTGCCGACGACACTATTCTTTTCTTCGAAGCTTTAGTGGAAAGTGCCATGAATATCCGCAGGCTATTGCTTGCTGCATCAGGCTCCAACGGCTAGTTCTGAAGAAGGTTGTTCCGATACGGCAGCTGCAGAACAACATTAATGGTGGGCAATAAAGTCTCTAACGGTTTCAATTCAACCCCAACGGTCCTTAACGACTACAAACTCATTTGGGAGTATAAAGGGACCTCCAAACATCAAGGGAAGACTAATGTTTCAATTGTCAACAACACTGTAATGTCAAATTGTATTTAGAGCCTAAATTGTATATTTCTTGTATAGACAACACTTGTGAGCTTAATTGTCAAATTTGCTCAAGTGTATAGGTTTTGGGTGAGTGCTTAGAGTTGCAAACATATACCTATTAGAGAGATTTCTAGTTTGCTTTGAATTTCTCTTGTAAGAGAGTGTTTGAACAAGCTTTGGGTAGAAAGCTTGATCGTTGTAACAGTTTCCTCCTAAGTCGAGAAAAGGGGACGAAATTCAATAGTGATTTTGGTTGAAATCCTTAGTAGGAAGCTAAGGTAGTGGATGTAGGTTTTGGGTTAGAAAGTCGAACCACTCTAAATCCTTATGTTTAACTCTTATATTTTTAGCTTCCACAAAAACACCCAAAAATCCAATCTTCTCCAAACTTGGCAAGCATTTCGGTTGTGACCATTGAGCCTAACAAAGTAATATATTTAAACCTCAAACCCTAGGGTTTAGGGTTTTAGGTTAGGGTTTGGATTTTTTGATTTAAGGTTTTTATATATTATTTATAATATAAATATATTATATTTATGAATATTAGGGGGTTTAAGCAATACATAAAAATATAAAAATAATACACTTTTATTTATATATATAATATTTTATATTTTTTAAACATTATATTATTTATTTTATAAGATAATTTGAATTGATTTCAAGTGGTTTGAGATATATAATATTTTTGGTAAAATATTATATAATGTCATGTTGGTTTAGTGGTTAAGGCTTAGCCATTGTATCGGAAAAGTTTTGGGTTTAAATCCCTCCAAGTGCATGATTTTTTAATATTTTTCTTCTAGCAAAACGATGTCGTTTTGGTCTAAATTAGGGTTCAAAACAAAAGAACATAAGAAGTGTTATGCTATGTGGATAAGCATGGGCAGAGGAATATACAAAGTGGAGGTGCAATTAAACCCACTTGATTTGTTGGGTATGTGATTTTTAAAGAGTTAATATATACCTTTTTTTCTAAGAAATAATATTAGATTTGATTCCACTTACTTTGTTGGGTGTATAAGATCAACAATACTTATTGTAATAATATGAAAATTCGCCGTACCTTATACTCTACTGTGACTCACTATATGAAAATTCTTACTCCGCTACTAGAATAACACGTGGCTTTTTTTTTTTTGCATTTGGCTTAGCTGGGAGAGGTAAGGAAGAAGGAAGATAAGAAAGGAGTGAAAATGTAATCCCCTCGACCCGACCTAGCCGTAAGACCGAATCAGGAGAGTTACACATGGATAACCGGAGAAAAATCTAAGAATTTCCCTCCGATTAACAACCGTAGATTAAAATTTATCTTGTCTAAATGCAATTTAGCGGTCCTATGGTGTTAAGGGTTACAGAGGAAGAACAACAACTTAATCAAACATCAATCGAATGTCTAATTGGAGCTAAACTGTCACAAATGACCATTTTGTAAAAACACACCAAAACAGGGGTAAAATGTTAATTTAACCTTACCAAGTAGTTTATTAGTCAAGTTACATGCACACGCAACAAAACAACTCAAACGTCACATATAAACTCATTTAAGAAGCATACAAACATTAGGGACCAAAACGTAACATTTGGGAACCTTCAAAGACGCCTTTAACCACTTTAACTACATGCGTTTCGAAACAAGGGTTGCTCGTTTTGAAACGCGAACTTTATAAAAAAAAAACAAGATTTAGGTTGTTCTGGAACAACCCCTCATGGTTTCAAAACGGAAGTCTCCAGAGGAAAAATGTACCGAAACGTCACCACCCCCGTTTCGATGCGGGTGCCACAAAAGCTTGGCTGTTTCGAAACAACAGCAGACGTTCCGAAATACCTGGGAACAAATTGTCCCAAAAACACATTTTAGAATCCCCAAACATTCTCAAACCTACCCCGAAAGATCACAAACCACATGGCAACATATTAAACAAACAATCTAGAGGCAAGACACCCTAAAGACAAGCTTCAAACATGCATACACGCAAATATGGATCTCAACCACAAAAGCTCATAAGAACACTTAGCTCCAAAAACACCAACAAGTCAAAACACTTGGCATTCAACTAACAACCATAACAAGCTTAAAAATGGCATGGTATCAACATTTAAAACATGTAGCAAAAAGGCAAAACACATGGGAATCTACAACAACCTCCCTAAAGACAACCACAAGTATTCCCATTGCTCAATCATTATTACAACTTAAAAACCATACTTGAGCTTAAGATACAAACACATGAGCCTTCCCCTCGCCTTCCTTTGCTTCCCGGAACGCTAACGGTCTACATTGTTGGAAAGGAGCGCATAAGCATAAAGATTGGTGAGTGGTGCTCAAAACCACAACAACAACAATGCAATTTTTGAATAAAACCATTTACGAATTGAAACCCCAACCACAACATGAATTCCATCACATGATTAACAACAATCATACATATGCTTGGCATCTTACATCAAGCAATGCAACAACATAAACTACAAGGCATGATTCACAATATCAATACGATAACATTAAACTTTCCAACACAACAATATAATGGCAATTATGGTTACATTACTCAGATACTGTAACACCCGTATTTTGGGGTTAGGAGTTAACCGGGTTTAGAGTCCGAGTCAATAAAATTTAATTAAATCAATTCAACTCTAAATAGTGACCTAATTGAGCTTTAGTAAAAAGGGAAGGATTTATGTTGTAATTTACCCAAAAGTTTTTGAAAAATGATGACAACTTTCAAAGTTGTCATCTTCTCCCCCTTTTCCCATTATCCCCCACGTGAAACACCTCCCCCATTCCCCCAAACACTCTCAAACTCCAAACTACTATTCCATTGATTTGCTACTTGATTTCAACACCATTTTAAGAGGTAAACATGTTTTCTTACTCTCCTTTTTATTCCCTATTACCCATGGTCTTAGATTTTAAAGTTATGAAGTTTTGAAAACTAGGGTTTATATCAAAGTTTGGGTTTTTAAGGGGGTTTTCCAATTGGTTTTGATAAATTGTGTTGGGGCTTTGTTTACTCATGTTAAAATACACATTATATGTTAATTTGGTTGAATTTTGGTAAAAATCCGAAGTGGGTTCTTAGACCCATTTTTGAGTTGTCAAAAATACCATTTTTGGTGGGTTTTAGGTTGAAAACAAAGGGCTGATGGTTTAGGTATGTTAGGAGGATGATTTGGGTCATTTTGGAGGTCATTTGGGTGTTTGGAAATGGGTGTTTCAGCCAAGGTTTGTTGGAGCACGAAAATTGGGATTTTGGGAGATTATGTGGTTTGGGAATTTGTGGAATTTGGCTTGTGTTTGTAAAGTAAGTTGATGGTTGAGTTTAGCATTGAATTGTGAAGTAATGTATATGTGTTGGCTTGGCTAGAAGCAAGAGGAATCGTTGAAGGAGCTTTGGGACCGAATCCGGGTTCGTAGGAGGATTGTTTCGATTTGCTAAGGAAGGGCGGTGAGTGGTTTCAAACTTGTTTTAAAGCTTGGTTCGAGTATGTGTAGTGTGTGTGTGTAAAGTTTGCTTGGTAGGCCACTCATAGTTAATTCAAGTTGTTAATTTAACCATTGATATCCATAAATGCTTTTATGCTTGCTTAACTATGCTCTTGTGATTGTGGATATTTGGTGCATGTATATCATGATGAGTATGTATGTGATGAGCATGAGTTGTGGTTGATGATATGTGTTGTGATAATGAAAATTGGCACTAAATTAATTACCGGTTGTAGATGATCTATCATTAGGATTAGTGTGCACACAAATTGAGTCAAAACGTACGTGGCCTTGATGGCGTTAAGTCATCAAGGAGGAGTACGGTGATGTAAGATTCCACCGGAAGCTTTTTATACATTTATACGGGATGATGAGTGGAATCCCATCCGTAGGGCATGTGGCGATGAGTGGAATCGCGCACATGCAAGGTCCGGTGATGAGTGAAATCCCACCGAGGTAAAGTGTTGTTGAGGTTTAAATCCGCACAATCGGGGTAATTAATAGTGGCCAATTAAACTTGTTCGTATTGTGATATATGATTGTGGTATATGGTGTTGTTTCATGATGTTGATATTGATGATTGAACTTTGTAGGATTGAGAGACCATATTATGCCACTTGAAAGACTAGCTAGGTCTACTCGGGCATTTGCCTATGCATGATGTATGTGAGATTATGATTTACATGCTTGAACCCTGCATTGTTGATGTTTTTCGTTTTAGAGCACCCTCACTAAGCTATTAGCTTACGCTCTCAATGTTCAACAATGCATATCATTAGCGTGGTGTTGGCTCGAGGCAAGGCAAGAAGGGCTTTCCAAGTTTTGTGGCTCAAGTACGGTTATCAATTTTGTATTAGTTAGCAATGTGGCAAGGGTTTTTGTATGAGCTTTATATGACTCGTTTGAATGTGGATGTTTGAGTTTCATTATGGATTGTAAGCATGTAATACTATGATGAACGTTGGTGTGTGTGATGGCATGCTTTAGAAGGTCTAGGTTGCCTTGTACATGAGTGCAAACTCCTTGTGATTGACTTGTACCTTTAAGACCATTTGAGCCTTTATGTATGCACAATATTGCCTAAATTGCTCTTTTGATGGAATGCTATATATGGATGCTTTGTCTCGTGTTTGATTGTTGCCTATGGCTTTTGTATGTTTGCTTAAGTTTGTGTATGTGCTTAGAAGAGTCGAGAAATGCGTTAGAGTCGTATTTGTGGTCGATAAGTTGGAATTTGTGGAATTGCAGTGTAGGGCGTATCGATACGCCTCAGGGCCGTATCGATACGGTCTTGCCCAAAAGCCACAAATTTTTCCTGGCGTACCGATACCCTAAGGGTATCGATACCCTCCAAAGTTACTGGAATTTGGCATTTTGAGTAAGAGTAGAGCGTACCGATATGGGGTGCACGAGTATCGGTACGGGCCTACTCTGTTGACCAAGAAGGGTTGACCGAGAAGGGCGTATCGATATGCTCGAGGGCTGTATCGATACGGTCTTCCCGGAGTTGACTCCTTGGGTTGACCTAGACAGGGCGTATCGATACCCCTAGCTAGGGTACTGATACGGGCTGCCCTGTAAGTTTAAAAATGGACTGTTATGCATGGCCGTGGTTCGAATGTGTTTTCCTTTGAATGTTTTCCGCTGTTGTGAATCACATAGGACTTAATGTTCATCCAAGCAAGATTAAAATGAAAGAAAAAAAATAGGGTTGCTAACCGAGGGGGAACCTTAACGGGTTTCGCTTCGGTTTTCCCCTTGTGGCCCACTCGGACCGGTCATCCGGCCATACCAGGACGAGGGGGTTACATTTGTTGGTATCAGAGTCTGAGGTTATCGAGACCTCGGGCAGGTAAGCGAGGTAAGCTTAGTATGTTAAATGATTCTATTGTTCGATGCATGTTTTGCCATGAATCCTTGATACTTGGTTGATCGTATGATGTTTTGAATGCATGAAATGTCGTGTCTGGTGTAGAGTGTGTGCCCATTGCTACTATTACTTAATTTAAAAAGATTTTTGGAAAGAGGAGTACTTGAGCACTATTGGACCCTTGCTTTGGCTATCGTAATCCTTATTTGTTTGTTGTTGTAGTTTATACCTTGCTAGCTGTAGCATAAGACCACGTGGGAGGCCTAGGATGGTTCGACCGGAACCACGGGCAGAGGCTCCAGGAGTTTAGCCATTAGTAAGAGTTGAGGCTCAAGTGGGAGAGCTGTGGTTGGAGTTGGAGCTCCTCCACCACCCCCACCACCACCACCTCCTCCACCGGGAGTGGAAGGTGAGGCCGAGGTCGAAAGAGAAGGACCACAAGGAGGTCAAGGTGGCCAAGGACCGGCCGCGATTGACTTAGCTCCGTTGGTTCAGGAATAGCCAGGGCATTTCAGGCTGCAGTAGCTGGGGGTCAGGCAGCACACCATCAGGGTGAGGCCACCGGATTACCTTTAGAGAGACTTCGGGGCCTTGGGGCCGAAGAGTTTAGAGGGGCTACTCTGGAGAGGTCAGAGTTGTAGTTCGAGAAGACTGTCCGTATTCTTGCTCAGATGGGGTGTTCTGGTGAGCGCAAGTTGGGATGTGTTGAGTCTTTTCTTCAGGGTGATGCCTACACTTGGTGGGTCACCATCACTACGGGTATGGATGAGGCCGAGATCACTTGGGAGTTCTTTGAGACAGCTTTCCGGAAGAAGTATTTGGGTCCGCGATACCTCGATGAGAGGAAGAGGGAGTTTATGGCATTGCTTCAGGGGAGTATGTCCGTAACCGATTATGAGATTCGATTTGTCAGATTGAGTCAGTATGCACCTGAGCTTGTTCCTACTGAGGTGGAGCATTGTAACCGCTTCCGATACGGGCTGAGTGAAGAGATCAAGACATATACTCTAGCTTCAGATTACACCGATTTTGATGTCTTGGTCGCGAGGGCCAAGGACTTAGAGCACAACTTGAGTTTGACCAGGCGGTCAGATGGATCTAGTTCGGGTAAGATGTCCAAAAACTTTGATAGAGGTGATGCCAAGAGTCATCGGGACAACAGACATCATTTTGATCATAGGCGTGGTGGCGGTAACCATGGTAGGGGCCATCAGGGTCAGAGAGCTGGTGGGAAGTTGCCCACATGTGCTACTTGCGGAAGGAACCACTCTGGAGAGTGTTGGGGAAATTTTCATTCTTGTTGGAGTTGTGGTGCTAGAGACCACATTAGGCGTGACTGTCCACATCAGGTGGGACAGGCACCAGCTCACGCTCTTGCTAGAGCCAATGACTTTCAGAGAGGCCGCGGGCGTGGTAGAGGTAACTTTCAGCCAATGAATGATGGTTAGAGAAACATAGCACATGTAGTTGCAGTTCAGCCAGAGGGCGGAGGTCAGGCCAGAGTTTATGCTTAGCGAGGAGATCAGCATGACACCCATGTGATCGCAAGTAACTTCTCGATACAGTCTTTGGGTTTGCTTTTTTTGATTGACTCTGGGTCTACACATTCCTACATATTGAGTGAGCATGCACGGTCTTTGAATTTGCCTTGTGAAATGTTAGAGGTAGGAGTTAGTGTTACTAGTTCCTTTGGGGACACGGTGGTAGTTAGAAAGATGTACCGAAGGTGTCCGTTGATGGTTCAGGGGCATGTGTTTCCAGTGGATATGATGGAACTTCCTTTCTATGGTTTTGATGTGATTTTGGGTATAGACTGGCTCACGGAGCATAGAGCTAGGATAGATTTTGAAACTAAGCGGATTTCTTTGAGGCTCACAGATGACTATGAGATAGTAGTGGTGGGTGAGAACGTGAAGTTCTTGTCCAATGTGGTTTCAGTACTAGAGGCTAAGAGATTAGTTGAGTTAGGGTGTGAAGCATACCTAGTGTATGTGATGAACCCTAACATGAGTGAGGTTAGACCTCAGGACATCCGGACAGTATGTGACTTTCCTAGTGTATTTCCGGAAGAGTTGCCAGGGTTACCACCGGACATAGAGGTAGAGTTCAGCATTGAGACTTATTCTGATTCAGCTCCTGTTTCGATTGCTCCGTATCGTATGGCACCGAAAGAATTGAAAGAGTTGAAGACTCAGTTGCAAGAATTGACAGATAAAGGTTTTATTCGACCTAGTTCTTCACCTTGGGGTGCACCAGTTTTGTTTGTGAAGAAGAAAGATGGAAGCATGAGAATGTGTATAGATTACAAGCAATTAAATCAGTTGACAGTGAAGAACAAATACCCGTTGCCTAGAATTGATGACTTGTTTGATCAGTTGAGGGGAGCATCTGTCTTTTCGAAGATTGATTTGAGATCAAGTTATTACTAGCTAAAGGTAAGAGAGGTCGATGTACCGAAGACGACCTTTAGGACTAAGTATGGTCATTATGAGTTTTTAGTCATGCCATTTGGATTGACTAATGCACCGGCTGCTTTTATGGACATGATGAATAGGATCTTTCATCAGTATCTAGATCAGTTTGTGGTTGTATTTATTGATGACATTTTGGTGTACTCTCGAACCGAAGAAGACCACGACCGACACTTGAGACTTGTTTTGAAGACTTTGCTAGATCATCAGTTGTATGCGAAGCTCAGCAAGTGTGAATTTTGGATCCGTGAGGTAGTCTTCTTAGGACATGAGTGTCAGCCGATGGGATTAGAGTTGATCCGAAGAAGATTGAAGCCATTGTTGAGTGGAAGCAATAGAAGTCTGTGACAGAGGTACGTAGCTTCCTAGGCTTAGCTGGATACTATAGGAGGTTTGTAGAGGGTTTCTCTAAGTTAGCCGCTCCATTGACACAGTTACTTTAGAAGAGTGTTCAGTTTGAGTGGACAGACGCAAGACAGAAAGCCTTTGAGAAATTGAAAGAAGCTTTGATCCAAGCATCGATCTTGATTCAGCCTGAGTCCGGGAAGGACTATGTAGTTTATAGTGATGCTTCTTATGTAGGACTAGGATGTGTTCTTATGCAAGACCAGAGAGTAGTGGCTTATGCCTCAAGATAGTTGAAGACCCATGAGCGCAACTATCCGACCCATGACATAGAGTTAGCTGTAGTTGTGTTTGCTCTGAAGATTTGGATGCATTATTTGTACGGTGAGATATGCACAGTGTACACTGGTCACAATAGTTTGAAGTACATTATGACTCAGCGAGATTTGAATCTCAGACAGCGTAGATGGTTAGAGTTGCTAAAAGACTATGATCTTACTATTGAGTACCATCCGGGTAAGGCCAATGTAGTGGCCGATGCATTGAGTAGGAAGGTGGTCATGGACTTGAGAGCTATGTTTGCTAGATTGAGTTTGTCCGGAGATGGTGGCTTGGTAGCCGAGCTTCAGGTTAGACCTACTCTAGGTCAGTTGATTCGAGAGAAACAGCTCTTAGATAGATCCTTGGCACCTCACGTGCAAGATATAGCCGAGGGTAGATCTTCAGACTATAGTTTCAGTACTGATGGGGTTTTGTGCTTCAAAGATAGAATAGTTGTGCCAGAGGACAGTGATTTGAGACGTACGATCTTGACTAAAGCCCATAGTAGTCCGTTTTCTATGCATCCTGGAAGTACGAAGATGTACCGTGATTTGAAGAATGAGTATTTTTGGGTTGGCTTGAAGAGAGATATAACCGACTTTGTGAGTAAGTGCTTAGTATGTCAGAGAGTGAAAGCGGAACATCAGGTTCCCTCAGGTTTGTTACAACCGTTGAGAATTCCGGAATGGAAGTGGGAGAACATCACCATGGATTTTGTTTCGGGTTTGCCTTTGACTCCTACGAAGAAGAACTCAGTTTGGGTGATAGTAGATCGTTTTACGAAGTGTGCTCACTTCTTGGCAGTCAACTCTACTTACACCTTAGATAGATTGGCCGACTTGTACATTGGTGAGATTGTGAGACTGCATGGTGTACCGAAGTCCATTGTATCAGATAGAGATCCGCGGTTTACTTCTAGATTTTGAGAGTGTCTGCATACAGCTTTGGGTACCCGTTTGAACTTCAGCACTTCTTATCATCCTCAGTCAGATGGTCAGTCAGAGAGGGTTATTCAGATCTTAGAGGATATGTTACGTTGTTGCATCATTGACTTTCAGGGTACTTGGGAGAAGCATTTGCCTCTAGTAGAGTTTGTGTACAATAATAGCTTTCAGTCGAGCATTCAGATGGCTCCGTATGAGGCCTTGTATGGCCGAAAGTGTAAAACTCTGGTTTGTTGGGCCGAAGTGGGACATAAATTGTTACCTATGCCGAATTTGCTCAAGGGGACGACCGGCAAAGTAAAATTGATTTGTGACCGTTTGAAGGCTGCTTCGGATAGGCAGAAGTCCTATGCCGATTTGAAGAGGAAGGAAGTTGAGTTCTCAGTGGGTGAGAAGGTATTCTTGAAGGTATCTCCGTGGAAGAAAGTGATGAGATTTGGCCGAAAAGGGAAGTTAAGTCCAAGGTACATAGGACCGTATGAGATTGTGAAGAGGGTTGGTCCGGTTGCTTATCAGTTGCGTTTGCCATCCGAGCTTGAGAAGATACATGATGTGTTCCATGTTTCGATGCTTCGCAAGTATAGGTCCGATCCATCACATGTTATGCCCGTAGAAGAAATTGAATTGAATCCAGATTTGAATTATGAAGAAGAGCCCGTTGAGATCTTAGCTTCTGACAGTAAGGTGTTGAGGGGTGGATCGATTGAGTTAGTGAAGGTGCGGTGGCAACGTAGAGGTGTGGACGAGGCCACTTGGGAGAGGAAGGAGGATATGGAAAGGCAGTTTTCGTATCTCTTTCAGTCAGGTGATTTCGGGGACGAAATTCCTTAAGTGGGAGAGAGTTGTAACACCCGTATTTTGGGGTTAGGAATTAACCGGGTTTAGAGTCCGAGTCAATAAAATTTAATTAAATCAATTCAACTCTAAATAGTGACCTAATTGAGCTTTAGTAAAAAGGGAAGGATTTATGTTGTAATTTACCCAAAAGTTTTTGAAAAAGGATGACAACTTTCAAAGTTGTCATCTCCTCCCCCTTTTCCCATTATCCCCCACGTGAAACACCTCCTCAATTCCCTCAAACTCTCTCAAACTCCAAACTACTATTCCATTGATTTGCTACTTGATTTCAACACCATTTTAAGAGGTAAACATGTTTTCTTACTCTCCTTTTTATTCCCTATCTACCTATGGTCTTAGATTTTAAAGTTATGAAGTTTTGAAAACTAGGGTTTAGATCAAAGTTTGGGTTTTTAAGGGGGGTTTTCCAATTGGTTTTGATAAATTCTGTTTGGGCTTTGTTTACTCATGTTAAAATACACATTATATGTTAATTTGGTTGAATTTTGGTAAAAATCCGAAGTGGGTTCTTAGACCCATTTTTGAGTTGTCAAAAACACCATTTTTGGTGGGTTTTAGGTTGAAAACAAAAAGCTGATGGTTTAGGTATGTTAGGAGGACGATTTGGGTCATTTTGGAGGTCATTTGGGTGTTTGGAAATGGGTGTTTCAGCCAAGGTTTGTTGGAGCACGAAAATTGGGATTTTGGGAGATTATGTGGTTTGGGAATTTGTGGAATTTGGCTTGTGTTTGTAAAGTAAGTTGATGGTTGAGTTTAGCATTGAATTGTGAAGTAATGTATATGTTTTGGCTTGACTAGAAGCAAGAGGAATCGTTGAAGGTGCTTTGGGACCGAATCCGGGTTCGTAGGAGGATTGTTTCGATTTGCTAAGGAAGGGCGGTGAGTGGTTTCAAACTTGTTTTAAAGCTTGGTTCGAGTATGTGTAGTGTGTGTGTGTAAAGTGTGCTTGGTAGGCCACTCATAGTTAATTCAAGTTGTTAATTTAACAATTGATATCCATAAATGCTTTTATGCTTGCTTAACTATGCTCTTGTGATTGTGGATATTTGGTGCATGTATATCATGATGAGTATGTATGTGATGAGCATGAGTTGTGGTTGATGATATGTGTTGTGATAATGAAAATTGACACTAAATTAATTACCGGTTGTAGATGATCGATCATTAGGATTAGTGTGCACACAAATTGAGTCAAAACATACGTGGCCTTGATGGCGTTAAGTCATAAAGGAGGAGTACGAAGATGTAACATTCCACCGGAAGCTTTTTATACATTTCTACGGGATGATGAGTGGAATCCCATCCGTAGGGCATGTGGCGATGAGTGGAATCCTGCACATGCAAGGTCCAGTGATGAGTGAAATCCCACCAAGGTAAAGTGTTGTTGAGGTTTAAATCCGCACAATCGGGGTAATTAATAGTGGCCAATTAAACGTGTTCGTATTGTGATATATGATTGTGGTATATGGTGTTGTTTCATGATGTTGATATTGATGATTGAACTTGGTAGGATTGAGAGACCATATTATGCCACTTGAAAGACTAGCTAGGTCTACTCGGGCATTTGCCTATGCATGATGTATGTGAGATTAAGATTTACATGCTTGAACCCTACATTGTTGATGTTTTTCGTTTTAGAGCACCTTCACTAAGCTATTAGCTTACGCTCTCAATGTTCAACAATGGAGATCATTAGCGTGGTGTTAGCTCGAGGCAAGGCAAGAAGGGCTTTCCAAGTTTTGTGGCTCAAGTACGGTTATCAATTTTGTATTAGTTAGCAATGTGGCAAGAGTTTTTGTATGAGCTTTATATGACTCGTTTGAATGTGGATGTTTGAGTTTGATTATGGATTGTAAGCATGTAATACTATGATGAATGTTGGTGTGTGTGATGGCATGCTTTAGAAGGTCTAGGTTGCCTTGTACATGAGTGCAAACTCCTTGTGATTGACTTGTGCCTTTAAGAACATTTGAGCCTTTATGTATGCACAATATTGCCTACATTGCTCTTTTGATGGAATGCTATATATGGATGCTTTGTCTCGTGTTTGATTGTTTCCTATGGCTTATGTATGTTTGCTTAAGTGTGTGTATGTGCTTAGGAGAATCGAGAAATGCGTTAGAGTCGTATTTTGGGTCGATAAGTTGGAATTTGTGGAATTGCAGTGCAGGGCATATCGATACGCCTCAGGGCCGTATCGATACGGTCTTGCCCAAAAGCCACAAATTTTGCCTGGCGTACCGGTACCCTAAGGGTATCGATACCCTCCAAAGTTACTGGAATTTGGCATTTTGAGTGAGAGTAGAGCGTACCGATACGGGGTGCACGAGTATCGGTACGGGCCTACTCTGTTGACCAAGAAGGGTTGACCGAGAAGGGCGTATCAATACCTCGAGGGCTGTATCGATACGGTCTTCCCGAAGTTGACTCCTTGGGTTGACCTAGACAGGGCGTATCGATACCCCTAGCTAGGGTACCGATACGGGCTGCCCTGTAAGTTTAAAAATGGACTGTTATGCATGGCCGTGGTTCGAATGTGTTTTCCTTTGAATGTTTTCCGCTGTTGTGAATCACATAGGACTTAATGTTCATCCAGGCAAGATTAAAATGAAAGAAAAAAATAGGGTTGCTAACCGAGGGGGAACCTTAACGGGTTTCGCTTTGGTTTTCTCCGTGTGGCCCACTCGGACCGGTCATCCGGCCAGACTGGGACGAGGGGGTTACAAATACACGGATTGGACTTGATGGCATCTTACATCACCGAATCTATAAGAACAACAAGACTCATGATTGCATCTTACATCATCGAGGTCTACTATAAAGCTTCTAGTGGCATCTTCCATCATCGTACTCCTCCCTAATGGAATCTTACATCACTAGGGCCACAAGCAAATTTTACAAGTGCACTATAGTCTTATGGTCGACGAATTATACATGGTAAGACTTACACATTTACCAATACTCAACATCATATAAACCATCATAACAATATCTCGCTCATAAGCTAAATGCACACATTCATTTCATATCAACAATACATAATAAACTTGAATATAGAATTTCCGGAAAAGTAAAACATAAACATTAAACACTTACACTCGAGCTTAAGTTGGCCTTTCAAGCTAAACCTAAACTCTCAAAAACATTTTGCATTCATCGATAGGACCCAAACGATGGCCGAAACACTAATTCAAGCCTCCGAACTACCCGGTCTCACGCCCAAAGGACCCAAACTCATTCCCCCTATTTCTAGCCAATACAAAAATGACGCATTAGACCCAAAACAAACCCCAAACTTGCAGCAACACAGAAACTCATCAATCATCATCAAAACTAAGCTGATTCCTACCCGAAACACTTGGAACTACCATCAAAACGATCCCAAACAACTAGCAGCCAAAACCCAACACTTTCACAATCAAAACTATTCCTTTAAGCATAAAAAATACTTGCCCAAAATCTACAAACCATCAGCCCAAGATTACACACAAAAACAACAAAAAACCCCAAATTTTCAACTCTAAAACCCCTTTTTTATTAGTTTCGGGTTTTCTACCTTTAGCCACTATTTTAGCATTTTAGGACATCAAAACAAGATTAAAAACACTCTTAGACATGACATCAAAAGACCCAAACGAAAATCCCTTCATTTTACTATTTTTCAAACTCAAAGCATTTTTGAAATAACTCTAAATAATGGGTTTTAAGGAAAATTTATCTAATAACAATCTAAAGGAAACCAAAAATCAAAACAATGGAGAGCTTACCTTGAAAACTTGTTTGTGGTGAAGGTTGGAGGAATGGAATAGTAACAATGGATTTTTTTTTGAGAAAGTAACGTGAAAGGTGTTTGAAAGAAGAAGATGATGATATTTTGAAATTATAAAAAAACCCTTTCTTTAAAAATTCTTAAAATCCCTTTTTGCCCTTATTCATCAAAACCCTTTTTTTGTTCATTAAAAATGTTTTCTCTCAATTAAATTAACCTGAACCAGTTTAACCAACCCCGATTATCTCTCGGCTCTAAACACGGGGCGTTGCAACTCTCCCATACTTAATGAATTTCGTCCTCGAAATTTACCTGATGGAAAGAGGTACATAAACTACTCTTCCATGTCCTTTTTTCTCTCCCAAGTGGCTTCTTCCACACCCCGATGTCTCCACAAGACCTTGACTGACTCTATGGTCCTCCCATGTAAAACCTTACTATCGGTAGCTAGGATATCAAATGGTTCTTCATTATAAGACAAATCCAGATTCAATTCAATCTCTTCCACTAGCATAACATGAGACAGATCTGACCTATACTTTCGGAGCATCGAAACATGGAACACATCATGAATCTTCTCAAGCTCGTATGGCAATATCAACCTATTTGCAACACACCCAATCCTCTAAAGTACTTCGTAAGGACCAATGAATCTCGGACTTAACTTCCCTTTCTTACCAAACGTCATTACATTTTCCACGGGGAAACCTTCAAGAACACTTTGTCACTAATGGTATACTCAATCTCTCTTCTCTTCAAATCGACATACGATTTCTGCCTGTCTAAAGATGCCTTCAAGCGATCACAAATCAGTTTTACCTTCTCGGTAGTGACCTTAAGCAAGTTTGGCATCGGTACAAGTTTTTGTCTGGCCTCAGCCTAACAAACTGTGTTCTACATTTCCTACCATACAAAGCTTCATACGGTGCATCTGAAGACTAGCCTAATAACTATTATTGTACGCAAACTCTACTAGCGGTAGATGTTTCTCCCATGAACCCTGAAAGTCAATGATGCAACACCTCAACATGTCCTCTAACACATGAATAACTCTCTCTGACTGACCATCTGACTGTGGGTGATACGAAGTACTGAAGTTCAACCAAGTTCCCAAGGCACGATGCAAACACTCCCAAAATCTGGTTGTAAACCTCGGATCTCTATCAGACACAATCGAATTTAGTACACCGTGTAGCCTTACAATCTCACTGATATACAACTTGACCAACTTGTCTAAGGTGTAAGTAGTATGAATAGGTATGAAATGAGCACACTTGGTGAATCTGTCAACTATCACTCATGCTGAATTCTTCTTCGAAGGGGTCAACGATAAACCTGACACAAAATCCATAGTAATACGTTCTCACTTCCATTCTGGAATCTTCAGCGGCTGTAACAAACCTGAAAGAAATTGATGCTCGACCTTAACTCACTGACAAACCATACACTTTCTCACAAACTCGGCCACATCTTTCTTGAAATCAATCCAGTAGTACTCATCTTTCAACCCAGGGTACATCTTCGTACTACCCGGATGCATAGCAAAAGGACTGTCATGAGCTTCATTCAAAATAGTATGTCTCAACTCGGCATCTTCTAGAACAACTACTCTATCTTTGAAACATAGGATTCCATTCTCACCAAAGCAGAAGTTTGTGGGTTTACCCTCGGCTATATCTTACACGTGAGGTGCCAAAGATCGGTCTTGCAACTGTTTCTCTCGAATCAAATGAACTAGCGATGGTTTAACCTATAGCTCAGCTATCAAACCACCATCCCTTGACACACTCAAACTCGCAAACATAGCTCGCAACTCAACTACCACTTTCCTACTCAAAGCATCAGCCACTACATTAACTTTACCTGGATGGTACTCTATGGTGATATTATAGTCTTTAAGAAGCTCTAACCACCTACGATGTCTAAGGTTCAACTCTCCCTGTGTCATCAAATATTTCAAACTCTTGTGGTCAGTGTAAACTGTGCACTTCTCACCATAAAGGTGGTGTCTCCAAATCTTCAAGGCAAAGACTACAACCACTAACTCTATGTCATGAGTGGGGTAATTCCTCTCGTGAACCTTCAACTATCTTGAAGAATAAGCTACAACTCTTCCCTCTTGCATAAGTACACAACTTAAACCTACATATGACGCATCACTGTAGATTACGAACTCTTTCCCTGGTTCAGGCTGAATCAAAATAGGAGCTTATGTCAATGCTTTCTTCAACTTCTCAAACAATTGTTACCTTACATCTATCCACTCATACGGAACATTTTTCTGTAACAACTTAGTTAAAGGTGTTGCAATCTTCGAGAACCCCTCAACAAACCTTTGATAATATCCGGCTAAACCTACGAAACTACTTATTTTTGTCACAGACTTTGGTTGTTTCCAACTCACTATCGCCTCTATCTTCTTGGGATCCACACTAATCTCATCGGCTGAGATCACATGACCTAGGAAGACTACTTCCCTAATCCAAAACTCACATTTACTTAACTTGGCATACAACTGATTTTCAAGAAAAGTCTGAAGCACTAACAACAAATGCTCATCATGTTCTTCCTCGGTTCTAGAGTACACCAAAATGTCATCTATGAACACTATTACAAATCTATCCAAAAACTCGTGAAACACTCGGTTCATCATGTCCATAAATTTAGCTGGGGCATTAGTCAAACCGAAAGGCATTACCAAGAATTCATAGTGCTCATAATGCGTACGGAAAGTTCTCTTCGGTATGTCCACATCCTTTACCTCCAACTGATAGTAGCCAGATCTCAAACCAATCTTCGAAAACATTGTAGCACCTCTCAACTGATCAAGCAAATCATCTATCAGTGGTAAATGATACTTGTTCTTGACGATTACCTTTTTCAACTGCCTAAAATCTATGCACATCCTCATATTGCCATCATTCTTCTTTACAAACAAACCCGGAGAACCCAAGGCGAGATACTAGGCCTAATAAAACCTCTATCTGAAAGTTCATGAACATGTGTCTTCAACTCTTTTAACTCTTTAGGTGTCGTTCTATACGGAGCAATCGATACTGGAGCATAATCTGAATACGTCTTAATAGCAAACTCAAAATCCCTCTCTTGAGGAAAACCAGGAAACTCTTTGGGGAAAACACTTGGAAAATCGCAAACTGTTATGATGTCTTGCGGTCTAACCTCACTCATATTCGGATTCATCACGTAACCATCAGCCCAAGATTCCACACAAAACAACCCAAAAACCCATATTTTCAACTCCAAAACCCCCTCTTTTTTATTAGTTTCGGGTTTCCTACCTTTAGCCATTATTTTAGTATTTTTAGTACACAAAACAAGATTAAAAGAACCCTTAGACATGGCATCAAAAGACCCAAACGCATATCCCTTCATTTTACTATTTTTCAAACTCAAAACATTTTTGAAATAACTCTAAATAATGGATTTTAAGGAAAATTTATCTAATAACAATATAAAGGAAACAAAAAATCAAAACAATGGAGAGCTTACCTTGAAAACTTGTTTGTGGTGAAGGTTGGAGCAATAGAATAGTAACAATGGAGGTTTTTGAGAAAGTAACGTGAAAGGTGTTGGAAAGAAGAAGATGATGATATTTTGAAATAAAAAAAAAACCCTTTCTTTAAAAATTCTCAAAATCCCCTTTTGCCCTTATTAATTAAAACCCTTTTTTGTTCATTAAAAATGTTTTTCTCTCAATTAAATTTACCCGAACTGGTTTAACTAAACCCGATTATCTCCTGGCCCTAAACCTGGGGCGTTATAGGAAAAAAATGAAATGAAGGACGAGCGAGCGAGAAGAAATATCTTATTGGCATGGTGATTAAGGATGCCCATATTGTTCTATTTTATATGTGTACAGATTATGACATGGAAATATAATACCTCCTCATGTAATAAAAAAGGCGAGCGAGAAGAAATAAAAGAATTAAATTAAAAAATAGAAAAATATGTAATTTTATATAGACCTAGTTTGACTATTAGCGGATCACTAATAACAAATAGCAAATTACGTTAGGTGATAACATTAGTTGATTTGAATAGCAGATTGCATTAGATGGTTTTATAAAAGTGTTTTGTAAAATTAACTGGGCAACTGATAGTAGTTTGGTTATTTGAAAAAGCAAAATGACATATAAGGACATGATTATATTCAATAATTTTTGAATAATTTATTAGTTATTAATATTCTGTATCTATTAATATTAATTAGATTATGAGAATTAATTTTTCAATATCATTACTAAGCATATATATTGTATATATTAATTTCTTATTTTTGAAATTATCTTTTAAAAATAAGTAAATAATTATTAAATTTAGATGTATATTTTAATTTTTATTATGAAATTATTTTTTTAATTTTATTATTTATTTCAATTTCTATTATTCAGAGACATTTTTTGAAATATCAATGATAAAAGAGTCTTTATAATTTATTTTGGAAATAAAATTTTAAATTTAATTAATTTTAAAATTAAATTTAATTTCAAATTGAAAACACGAAAATAAACAAGAAGATCAACTTGAGCAATCAGAACTTCAATATTAAATTTAGAATTTTTTTGAGTGTGTCCAATACATCAATCTTGAAAGCCTTTTATCGAGTAGGGATGTAAAAACAAGTTAGAACCTGGTAACCTGACTGAAACCTGCCCGAGTCAGAACCTGATTTGACCCGAATTTTTGTTGACCAGAACTCGATCTGCAACCGACTGTTGTTGATCCGAACCCGAATTTGACCTGTTACTGTAGCAACCGAACCCGATCTGCGTCCGACTGAAAACGACCCGAACCCGAATTGGACCTGTTAATTTGGACCTGAAACCCGACCTTCGTCCGACTGAAAAGAACCCGAACCCGAAGCTGACCTGGCAAATAACCAAAATTACCTGACTGAATTGACCTGATATCCGATTTTACCTGACCTGAAATGGACCCGACCTGAAAATGGACCCGACTGAAATGGACCCGACCTGCTTTTAAACCTGACCTGTTAAGTGACCCGACCTGTTCTTGACCTGAGCTGAAATTAACCCGAAACCTATGACATGATGAATTAAAAAATTTATAAAAGTTTATATACCATATACATATATAATGTATATACATATACACTTACATATATTGCTATAGGTGATGTATATGCACGCATACATATATATATATATATTAAGTACTAATGTTTGAAAAAAGAATAAGTAATTGATAATTTATGAAAATAAAAAATTAAATGAAGAGTTGCTTTTTAATTTTAAAGTTTATTCATCAACTTGAATAAAATTGTAAACTTACAAATTATAAAAAATTAAATAACAATTGTAAACTTATTTGTAGTTCATAAAATTTACTAAAGTTAAAACATATGTATAGCATTTGTAGTTCAAAAATTTATAAGTCTACAATTTTATTTTTTTATACTTAACAGTTAACAGTTAACACTTAACAGATTCTTCAAGTTTGTAAAACTTAGTGAAATTATAACTTATGTATAACATTTATAATTGAAAAATGATTAAGTAAATTTAGAAATTATAAAAAAAATTGTAAGTCTACAACTTCAATATTTTATACTTAACAGATTCAAGTTATAAAAATTGTAAGTCTTCCTACAACTTTTGCAGTTCAAAATTGATAAAGTTATAAAATATATGATTTTACTTAATTAGAACAGATTAAGTAATTGTTGTCTTAAGTTACAAAATGTAGAATTAAGTTAAGATATAAAATAAAATTCACACACTTAAGTAAAAAAATTAACAGATATAAAATAAAAATAACTAGAATTCCAGATTATGAATACTTGATTACTTAAAAAAATATCAATACAGAATGTAAAAAAAATACAAGATAAAAGTTTACACTTATAATTTTACAAACTAAATGTCACTAAATACAAGTTTGTAATAAAATTAGCTCTCATATCTTATAGCAAAGCTAAAAGCACTTTGCTACCAGTTAATTCTTCATCGAGCTATCTCATCTAAATGCTACCAACAGTTAATTATGGGTAACTGGTAAGAAACCAACATAATTATGGGCAACACTAAGATAAGAGAGGAACAACAAGCTACCAGTAACCAGCAGCAACACCAAGCCATTAACAGCAGCAGCAAACAGCATCACCAACTCACAAACAGCAGCAACATTCAGCTAAGAAGCAAGAAAAAAAACAGAATCACTAAGACAATTAAAAAAACAGTCAAAGAAAATACATAACTTAAACATGAGCATTCAGCAAAACCAAATAACAACAGAATCACTAAGTCATTTAAAAAAACAGTCAAGGTAATACCTCACTTAAACATGAGCATTCAACAAAACCAAATAACATGAACAGAATCACTAAGTCAAATAAAAAACAAATCAAAGGAAATACCTACTTAAACAGGAGCAATCAGCAAAACCAAATAACAACAGCTTAACTAAGTAAATTAAAGAAACAATGAAGGGAATAACTCACTTAAAGAGGAGCACTCAGCAAAACCAAATAACAACAGCATCACTAAGTCAACTAAAAAAACAGTGAAGGGAAATACATCACTTAATAATCAGAAGCAACATAGTTGACCCCTGAGCTCTAAAGTGTTTCCTGCAAAACAGATTCAAGTCAGAAACTATATTGAAAAATAAAATAAGAATTAAAAAAAACACAGTTAAGGGAAATACCTCACTTAACATCAGATGCAACATACACATCAGATACTTCTACATTGAAGTGTTTCCTGCAAAACAAAACAAAGTCAGTAACTAAATATAAAAATAAAACAAGAATTGAAAAAACAGAAAAAGGATTATACCTTAACCTTGAAGTGGATCTTCAACAGACACATCAGAGACTGAGGCATCTTTCCCAACAGCAAGAAATTCTTCATCCCTTTCCTCAGGCTCAAAACTATACAACCAATTTCTGGTTGTTACAAATACTTCTACATTTTTAGGCAAAAGCCTAGCCCTCAACTTGTTCAAAATTCGACCTCCCATACTAAATGAGGATTCAGAAGCAACAGAGGTGATTGGAATGGCTAACACATCTCTAGCCATGAGTGAAAGTATTGGAAAAGACACATATTGTATTTTCCAATACTATAAGATATCGAACTCAGCATCTTCAGTGCGAGGGAGAAGGGGCAAAGAAATGTAGGAGTCAACATCGGACTTACCACTCCTAGAAGCTGCCAAATTGGCATCAAAGTTCTGCATTAAATAAAAAAATTAGTAAACTGTAAATGAAAAAAATTAACTATAAAAACAGAAGCAAAAAGATAAACTGACCTGAAAGAGATTAGATTTTTTGAAGGTCCTAGGGTGACCAGAACTTGACAGACTTGAACTTTGAGTAGAGTTACTTTGGACATAAGAATTATTAGAAGAAGTACGTGCAGATCTTGAATAATAAATATAAATACTTACAAACTGATTATAAACAACACTTACCCTCCTTTCAAACTCATCCTCAACATAGAGGACACCATACAACTCCTTCAGAAGTTGTAACTTATATCGAGGATCAAGTAAAACAACAAAAGACAGAATAGTTGAATGATCAGACCGGTATTTCTCATACAATTCAAGCACAGGACCAGCCATTGCAGAGATGCCCTCACATGGATCATTGTGAGCATCACATAAAAGTTTCTCAATGGCAACAACATTAGCCAAGTACAAATTAGCAGTAGGATACTTGGATCCTGAGAACAGAGTAGAAATTTCAAAGAAGGGCTCAAGGAAATCACAAATTAATTGAGCAGTTTTCCACTCAACATCAGAGATTACATCCAAACCATTTTCCCTATTAACAAACAAGTTAATAGCATGTTTAGCTTCTAGTGCCCTACGAAGCATCAAGTAAGTAGAGTTCCATCGAGTAGGAACATCCAAGACCAACTTACCAGAAAAATTAGAACCACGATCATTAATAGTAGAATCAAAGCAACAAAGTCTAGAATCAGAAGAATCTATAAATTTAACAATCTCACGCAATTTAATAACAGAGGAGTCGATTACCTTCAAACCCCTTTGAACTATCAAGTTTAGGATATGGGCAGCACACCTTATATGAAAAAACTTACCATTGCATGGCAGAGGAGAAATTGCATGTAAATCATCTTTCAGACGCCTCACCATTCTTTCATTTGCAGAAGCATTATCAAGAGTAATTGTAAAAGCTCTCTTCTCAAGACCCCACTCAGTTAACATATTTTTAACAAACTTATAAATAGACTCACCATTAGGGGGAGGGGGGAAACGCCGAAAATTTAAAATCTTAGACTGAAGTTTCCAGTTATTATCAACATAATGTACAGTCAGTGCAAAGTAAGAATGTGAAGTGCAAGCAGACCAGCCATCACATGTAAAACATATACGACTCACAACATATTGCATTGAATCAAAAAGCAATTTCTTATGCATCTCATTCTTTAACATGCAAGCCTTAGTAATAGAATATCTTGAAATATCTTTCACAGTAGGATTTAAATAATTATGCAAAACCCTAAGTTTATCATGCTCAACAACACTCAAAGCATAACCATGACAAAGAATTGCTTCAGCAAACAACTCACAATATCTTTTCTGATCAAAAGAAGCTTCTGAACTACTATTGGGATTAGTAGCAAGAAACTCCTTATAAGAATCACATTTATCAGTATGCCTTTTAGGATTAGAAGTACCAATATATGAATCAGCTTTATACCTTTTCTTTTTGAAATAATTACATTCAGCAAAAAGCCCTTCTGGAAGCTTGATGAATGTGTAATGATCCCAAAAAGGAGATGTTCTTCTCCCAATGTCCCCTCCAGTTGAAGCTGCAGACTTCCTCTTGGAGGTACGAACTGTCTCAGACAGTTGATCATTTGCATCCATTTCTAGCAATAAAAAAAAAGAGTCAGAAATATACAAAATATAAGTTAAAAAAATCATAATGAACAAGGATTAATAAATTACCTTGAGACAGTATAATTTTGTCATTTAGATTTCTTTCACCAGGAAAGTCCAACTCATAAGAGAAAGAATCCATAGTTGTCACAAAATTGAAAAAGTGCAAATCAGAGAACCAAACATAAAAAATATACAAAATCATATATACATACACCCATAAACAAAACATAAAATATCTAATGGTTTCAGTTTAACCCTTGTACGTGGCGTTGTTACACCTATCCACAGGGACCTTTAAAATCCCCCTTTGGCACCAGTAGCCCCGCATGTCAGGTAGCCCAGCCGATATACTCAGGTTAAACCAAGGAAACCCTAAAGACTCGGACCATATATATACATACATGCATAAAGGTTTAACATGCAAACTGATAGAAACAAACGGATATAACATGCAAAAACAGATCTCAGAAAAGAAACATACATATAACCAAACAGACTCGGACCATATAGAAACATGCAAAAGCATACAGAAACATGCATAAAAACAAACATACTCGGACCATACATATACATACATGCATAAAAATAAAACCATAGAAACTGACATGCATAAATACAAACTGACAGAAACATACATGATACAACCTTCCATACATGCATAAAGATATAACATGCAAACTTATAGAAACAAACATATATAACATGCAAAAACAGATCTCAGAAAAGAAACATACATATAAACAAACAGATCTCAGAAAAGAAACATAAATATAAACAAACAGATATAACATGAAAAAACAGATCTCTGAAAAGAAACATACATATAAACAAACAGATCTCAGAAAAGAAACATACATATAAACAAACAGATCTCAGAAAAAACATTGATAAAAGAAACATGCAAAAGGAGATATACAACCTTCCAGCTTGATGAATAGACCCGCACGCAACAGGAACAGACTGACAGAAGCCAGAAACGATTCTGAGAAAAAAAGGAAAATAGTAAGAAAATTGTAATCGAACAAAAAAATAAATAGAAGAAAATAGAATATATAACTTACCCGAACAGATCTCGGAAAATGAAAAGGCAGAGAAGAACAACTCTCGGAAAATGAAAAGACAGAGAAGAACAGATCTCAGAATCTGAAGAGGTAAGATGAGAATACGAAAGGATGTTGGGATTAGAGGTTAGGGTTTGGGGATTAGATGTTTAGAGTTAGGGTTTAGATGTTAGGGTTTTAGATTTAGGGTTAGAGTTTTGGGATTAAGGGTTTAGAGGTCAGGCTTTCAGATCTAGGGTTAGGGTTAATAATAAATTAGGGTTTAGGGTAAAACAGAAATGAGTTTGGGTTTAGAAGGATTGAAGATAGAAATTCTCAAGAACACGAGGTTGTTCTTGAGAAAAGTAGGGGGTTTGATCGAAGAAAAACAGGTTTAAGGAAGAAATTTGTGTTTGTAGAAGATCTGGGAGGAAATTTTGGAAGAACAGGGAAGAACTTGAGAAGAACACGAGATTTTGATCGAAATAAATGAGGAAGATATGGGATTTTGGTGTTTGTGGATGAGAGAGAATTTGAGACGATATTTCAGCAGAGTAACAGTAGGGAGAAATGAGCAATTTTGGCTGAGGGGTGAGGGTGTATTTATAGGCCTCGAGCCGGGTCAGAGGATTCGCGCACTTTGAAACGGGTTATTCGGGTTTTGCTCCGCAAGCACTCCTTATTTGCTTTCTTTCAATTTCGTCCTTTTTTTTGAAATTGAGCTTAAAGCTTTGATTTTTTTCAATTGCATCCTTAATTCAGTTTTAACTTTTAATGTTTAGGGTTATGGTTTTAATTTAGGGTTTGTGGTTTTAATTTAGGGTATAAATTAAGGGTTTACTGATTTGTTTATGGCTAATATATTTTATTTAGTTTTTTGTTTAGGGTTAATATGTTAATTTAGGGTATAAATTAAGGGTTTTGGGTTTTTCATTTAATGTTAATGGGGTTTAGGGTTTATGATCTTCAATTATGGTTTTAATTTAAATGTTTAGGGTTGAAGGGTTTTAGGTTTTAGTAATTAATTTTTAGTTTTAATACTTTTAGGGTTTTGATTTGGGGTTTAGGGTTTCATGAAGCAATGTACTTCGAGTGTTTAGTTTTAATGTTTAGGGTTTAGTGTTAGGGTTTAGGGTATAATGCTTATGGTTAGGGTATAATGCTTGGGGTTTAGGGTATAGGGTTATCAGTAGGGTTATTATTAGGGTATAGGGTTACCATTAGGGTTATTATTAGTGTATAGGGTTTAGGGTTTCATGAAGCAATGTACTTCGAGTGATTAGTTTGTAAGGTTTAGGGTTTAGTGTTAGGGTCTAGGTTATAATGCTTAGGGTTTAATGTTACGATAAAATGTGACATAGGGTTTTGATTTTATGGGTTTCAATTTAGGGTTTAAGGTTTAGGGTATAAGGTTATCATTAGGGTTTTGAACCTTAACCTTAAACTCTAAACCCTAAACCCTAAGCATTAAACACTAAACCCTTAGATCATTACCCTAAACCCTAAGCCCTAAAGTATGTAAGTATTTATGCATTTAGGTTTTACGGTAATGTAATGAACTAAGGTTAGTTCGAGTGATTAGTTTGTAAGGTTTAGGGTTTAATGTTAGGGTCTAGGGTATAGTGCTTAGGGTTTAATGTTACGATAACAAGTGACTTAGGGTTTTGATTTTATGAGTTTCAATTTAGGGTTTAAGGTTTAGGGTATATGGTTATCATTAGGGTTTGAACCTTAACCCTAAACCCTAAGCATTAAACACTAAACCTTTAGATCCTTACCCTAAACCCTAAGCCCTAAAGTATGTAAGTATTTATGCATTTAGGGTTTACGTTAGTATAATGAACTAAGGTTAGTTCGAGTGATTAGTTTGTAAGGTTTAGGGTTTAGTGTTAGGGTCTAGGGTATATTGCTTAGGGTTTAATGTTACGATAACATGTGACTTAGGGTTTTGATTTTATGGGTTTCAATTTAGGGTATAAGGTTATCATTAGGGTTTTGAACCCTAAACCCTAAACCCTAAACCCTAAACCCTAAACTATATACACTAAAACACAACCCCTAATGTATGTAAGTATGTACATTTGTACATATTAATGCATAAACTCTAAATACTAAACCCTAAGCCCTAAACCCTAAACCCTAAACTCTAAACCCTAAACCATAAACCATGTACCATAAACCCTAAAATATATACACTACAACACAACCCCTAATGTATGTAAGTATGTACATGTGTACATATTAATAAACCCTAAACCCTAAACCCTAAACTATATACACTAAAACACAACCCCTAATGTATGTAAGTATGTACATTTGTACATATTAATGCATAAACTCTAAAAACTAAACCCTAAACCCTAAACTATATACACTACAACACAACCCCTAATGTATATAAGTATGTACATGTGTACATATTAATGAACCCTAAACCCTAAACCCTAAACCCTAAACCTTAAACCCTAAACCCTAAACTATATACACTACAACACAACCCCTAATGTATGTATGTACATGTGTACATATTAATGCATGAACCTCAAACCCTAAACCCTAAACCCTAAACCATAAACCTCAAACCCTAAACCATAAACACTCAAACCCAACCATATTGTATATAAGTAATTAAGTATATATGTGTGTACATATTAATGCATGAACGCTCAACACAAAACCCTAAACCCTAAACATTATTTATATTCTAAATTGACATATACTTATTGTTTTTTTCTTTACTCTAATTTTTATACTTTTAATTTGATATTTTTGTTCATTATAGTCCCTAAAACTTTATTTTTATTCCAAAATACCAATTTTCCTTGTTTTTTAATTTGTCTAATGTTTTATAATTTTAATTTGATATTTATGTTCATTATAATCCCTGAAATTTTATTTGTAATCCAAATTGACCCATTTTCTGTCCAAATCGACCCATTTTGATTAATTTTTTAATTACTCTAATGTTTTATAATTATAATTTGATATGACTTTAAATAATTAACTCAAAATTAATGACGATTGACGAAGGTCAACCTAAAGTCTATCAACTACTTATATGGTTGTACGACCGAACTCAAACTGAATACGAATTTCAATCCCAAAAATACCCCGACCTGAAGCTACCCGACCTGAAATGCACCCGACCTGAAATACACCCGACCTGAAATGCACCCGACCTGAAATGCACCCGACCTGAAATGAACCGGACCTGAAATGAACCCGACCTAAAATAGACCCGACCTGAAACGGACTCGACCTGAAATGGACCCGACCTGAAACGAACCCGACCTGAAATGAACCCGAACTGAAATGGACCCGACCTGAAATGTATCCGAACCTGAATTAACCTGCCAATTATCTGCTTCGGACCCGACCCGTTCTAACCCGACCTGAAATGGACCCGACCTGAAATGGACCCTAACCCGACCCGAGTCGAGTCAATTTTTTTTTACTTGAAATGACCTGTATCCGATTTTACCCGACCTGACAGAACCCGACCTGAAACCTGACCGATTACCTGTTTTTACATCCCTATTATCAAGGGCTCTGTCCTCTTTTACAAATATTTTTTTCCACTATTTGATATATTATTAAATATAATGAAAATTTCTACTATTACAATTTTACTATTCATGAATGACATCTATTTTTCTATTCATAAAAGTTTTCCACTATCTTTAGAATTATTGCTACCAACTTTAACAACCATTTGGCTTCTTGCACCGGTGAGTTACTTGCATCGGCATCCAATTTCTTTTTGAAAAATCTTCCCACCAAAATCATTTTGTTATCACCATCTTTTGGCTTCATGTATAAGTAGGATTAAGACTTTTTATTTTTTCTTCCTTGTTTTGATAATTATAATGGATGTATTGTCATTTGCAAGATCAATGGTTTTCATTAAATATGATTGAGAACTTTTGTCTTCATCTTCTTCTTCTGATTCGTAACACATTAAACTCAACATTTCTACCATCAATTTTTTTGCTCTTGACTTGGACTAGTATTGTACTAGCATTTGATTTTGCATGTAGAAATCTTGTTGCATCCTTGTCTGAGATAATTGATTTGTGGAGATTTGAACTTTTGGCAATGAAATTGTCCAAATATTTACAGTCATATTTTTCATCATTGAATGTGTCCCACTATTTTATTTTGAAAGTTCTTACTAACTAAAGGATATTTGTTTCTTCATTATTTTCATAATTGTATCTTCAAGTAATTATCCAAGAAATACACGACAAGGAGAATAATGAATAGTTTGGAGTAATTTTTTTTGTCTGGTTTCAATTGGCTTTTTTCAAAAAATTGGGATGTAGGGATTGGATTTTTTTATGGCAATATATCAAAAGAAGTCGGACCATAATATGACCACTATTCTTGGAACCAGTTAAAAAACTTTGTATTGAGAACCATATTTGAAATATATGAGCCAAGAATGCTCTATATGTAGATTATTTATGAGGAACACATTGTATCAGGCTGTTTGGTAGTTCCAATATGATAAATGTGTGCAAAATGAAAAAAAAAAATCAGAGAAGGAGGTTGAAAATTTCATCAATGTCATTCGGCTCTTACCCCAATCTCTGCGTCTAAGTATTTTGAGAACTTGGGCTGCGGAATGGGTTATAAAATTTGGATCTTTTCGATCACTATATTGATTGATAGATACAAATCATGTATGAATTAAAAATATACAATATTCGTTAGTTTTTCCATTATTTGTTGTCATGATGTTTGATTAAAATTTGTGGATGCTTATCAGGAAAATCATCCTCCATTTCAACAATGTATTCAACATTTTTATTTTAAAAATATTGTAAAGATTTTTGAGTAGTTGTTTCATGACAACCATTAAAAATATGTTTGATTAAAATTTGTGGAGGCTTATCAGGAAAATCACCCTCCATTTGCAATAATGTATTCAACATTTTTATTTGAAAAATGTAGAGCGTAAAGGTGTTCTCTAAATCGAGTGCAAGTGTACATTTCTGTTAAGTTATAGTATAAAAGATTATCGTCTCAAGGACTGGGTGCTACTTCAAGATTAAATTCCGGCACATAGAAAAGTAAAAACACAATTGATTTGAGTTGGTTTGCGAAAGTTGCATAAACTAAAGTAATCAAATAATAATGATATTGAGTAATCAGGAAAAGAGGATGGGTCAGATTGAGTTACGTCGTAGTGTGAAACTGCATTGCACTTCGGAAAAGCCTTGAGATGCAAAGTCGATGTTGCCGCCACAACGGGTAACGTATTGAACACTGCCACAACGGGTAACTTGGCGGGCCATCAAGGTTTACTGAAATTCCTAAGTTTTCAATCCTTAATTGATGTTTTATTAAAGGTTTTTAAGTGGTGAAATGGATCTTGGCTTATAATGCAAGATTTGATGATTTTTGATCATTTTCGTTAGATCTGATTAATCTGTGATTTGAGATGTGTTTTTGATGTTAAATGAACTCTAAATTGATAAGGAATTGAGTTTTGATTAATGCAATCCCGGATAGGTTGAGTTTCCTAAGTTTAGCTTGTGATTCAAGGTTGTTTTTGAGGTGATCTTGTGGATCTGATGTTGCTGGAGGTATAAGGATGTTAATAGGATTTTTTAGATGTTATATGATGTTAAAGGATGTGTGGTTTTGCTGGTTTTTGGCTGGGCTTTGTTTGGAAGTGGTTTGGATGCATTTTCGGTTGTGTTTGGTGGCCGAAAATGGTGTGTGGATGAGAGCAGCGAGTTTAGGTGCTTTCATTGAAGCAATTAATGCATGATGATGCATTAATCCTCTGCTTTGATGTGTTGAAACAGGGGAGGCATCTTTGGATCCAAGAGTTGTTGATCCGGAAGCTTGTTTTGGTGCTTTGGCTTGAAGCAAAGTGGAATCGGTGAGTGCGTTTGTGAAAATTGGGTTTTCGGCTTTGAAACCAATGTCTTGGGAGCTTAGTTTAAGTCTAAACAACTTTGCTAAACTCAAGTGTAAGTTTTCGGAATTACTCTCTAGTGGTGGCCATGATTTTATTGTGATGCAAAGTGGTTTATTGCATGTTTTAATTACTGTTTTGAAAGCATGATTTATCATGGTGTTTGCTGATAATGTAAGCCATATGTTGAAGGAAACTCTAGGTAGGAGTTCCTTGATTTTGTACATTGATTAAATGTGGTTTGATGCTTTGAAATGCATGATGAAAATGGCTTGGTTTAATGCTTTAAAACAGTGGATTAAATGATGAAAATGATGTATATTGGCAAGTGATGTTTTGAAAAAGGTTAAGGTCACTAAGGTGGTTAAAAGTCCTTGAGTGAGCCTTGTTACTTAAGAACATCAAGGTGGTTAAAAGTCCTTGGATGGTTCTTGTTGCGGACGCTAAGGTGGTTAAAAGTCCTTAGGTGATCCTTTCCATGGTGTTTAAAAGTCCATGGGGCCATGGTGTTTAAAAGTCCATGGGGCCAAGGTGTTTAAAAGTCCTTGGGGCCAAGGTGTTTAAAAGTCCTTGGGGTGATTCAAGCTACGGACACAAAGGTGGTTAAAAGTCCTTGTGTGGTCCTCTTTCATGGTGTTTAAAAGTCCATGGCCAAGGTGTTTAAAAGTCCTTGGGGCCAAGGTGTTTAAAAGTCCTTGGGAAAGTTGATGAACTTGTTTTAAAGAAAAGGAATCTTTCACTTGAGCCAATATGACATGTTATATTGTTATGAAGCATGAGATGCTTGTTTTAAGTATGCTTTTGAGCATGTGCAAAGGTTGATTTAAAGCATGATTTGTAAATATTTTTAAATGCATTATTGAATGGTTTTTAAGAGCATTCCTCACTAAGCTTTTGCTTACGCTCTCTTCCGTTTTCTTAATTCAATAATGCAGAACATTAGAGAACCTTGAGGGCAGCAAGGAGGGCAAGCATTCAAGTGAAAGTAGAGCTCAATGTATGGAAGGTTTTATTAGCACTTTTAGCTTTTGGTAATTTGGCAATGGGGGACCAATGTGTATGTTTTGGGAGGTGTTTGGAACTCCCTAAGTATGTTGAATGATGATATGAATGCTGGTTTTTGTATTGGATCATTACATGCTTGTTTTGGAAGTTTGTGCTTGAATAGCTAGCTTGTGTAGGAAGCATGCCTATAGAATTGGGGCTTTTTGCATATGAAGTTATTTTGTTGATTTGATGATGCTTATAAGTCTTATATATGTTGAATTGCATGCTGGTAAAGTTTGGTGGCATTTGGAGCATGTTTGAATGATCAATTGCATGTTTTAGAATGCATTTTGCTGCAATCTGTGCAGGGTGTTTCGGAACAGTGTGCACCGTTTCGGAACGGGTGCCTTGAATGAACCTAGGCGTCCGAAACGGTAGGCACCGTTTCGAAACGGTTTGTCCACTGCCAGCCCATGTTCCGGAACCCGTTGCGGAACGGCCCGTGTTTCGAAACGGGGACTACCTGTTTCGGAACAGTCGACCGTTGGGGGCTGACATTGGCAGTTATATGTTTTGAATTGTTTGCGTTTTAGTCCTGAAACTTGTTTGTGCAATTGTATGAGCTTGGGGAGTCCTTTTGAGCTGAAATTTCACAGAGAAGCATGAAACCTGATTAATTTCAAGTTGGTAAGATTAATTTGGGTTAAGTCCTTCTAATTATCAGAAATTACAATTTGGTCCCTAAAGTTGTAATTTGTTCATTTGGGTCCCTGTGATTAATTTCAAGTATGATGTATGTGTGATCACAATTAGGACTAATGTGCATCTAGGCAAGATTAAAAAGAAAAAAAAGGGTCGTTAATCAAGGTTGACTTTGGTTTTCCCCGTGTGACTTTCTTAATTCGGGTCAACCGTCTAGGCCGGGTTAAGGGGGTTACATTTGGTGGTATCAGAGCTGAGTTTTCGAGTAATTGGGAATGAATGTATGCATGATTGAAGTATGTATGCCTTGTATGCTTGTTGTTCGAAAGCATGTTCAGTGGCTTGAGATGTTGATGCAGTTGAGTTGTATGCTGTGATGTTGCATGTTGAGGGTACCCATTGCCAAACAAAAGCTAATGAAATGATGTTGATTTTGAATGAAATTGAGCTTGAATACTTGGATTGCTTACCTTGCTGGGCCTGACTTTGTTTTATTTGCATTGTGATTGCATGGTAAAAGTATGGCACCACGTAGAGAGTTACGAGGTAGCGTGCGAGCTACGGTTCCTAATGAGAACGAGAATGAAGAGAACACGGGTAGTGCGGTGTTACCCCCTCCTCCGCCTGGTGGTGGTGCTGGAGGTGAGAGAGCTGAAGCTGCAGCTGGTGCTGGAGCTGCTGGACCAGAGGTTGGTCAGGGGCAAGCTATGCCTGATATGTCTATGTTGGTACAAGCTATTGCGGGTGCTTTTCGAGCAGCAGTAGCTGGAGCTCAAGGAGCTGGGCATCAGGGAGATGCTGGAGTTAGACTACCTTTGGAACGTCTGCGCAGTCTTGGTGGGACTGAGTTCAGGGGTATGTCAGCTGAGAGTTCTGAAGCTTGGCTAGAGAGTACCAAGCGTATCTTGGGTCAGATGAGCTGCACGGATGTGCAAAAGCTGGGTTGTGTTGTGTCCTTGCTGCAGGACGATGCGTATACGTGGTGGACGACCACTATAGCTGGGATGGCTGAAGCTGATGTTACTTGGACATTCTTTCAGAATGTGTTCAAGAGGAGATATCTTGGAGTGAGATATCTTGATGAGAAGAAGCGTGAATTCATGTCTCTTACCCAAGGGAGCATGAGTGTGGCTGAGTATGAGGTGCAGTTTGTGCGACTCAGTCAATATGCACCGGAGCTGATACCTGATGAACGAGCAAGGTGCGAGAGGTTCCGTTATGGTCTTGTGACGGATGTGAAAATGTATGTGCTGGCCACTGAGTATGATGATTTTGATGTGTTGGTGGGCCGAGCCAAGGATATAGAGATGAACTTGGGTTTATCTGCGAAAGGTGCTGGAGCGAGTTCTGGCAAGAGAGCTGCTGAGTATAGTTCCGGAGGTGGACGGAACAAGAGGGGACGTGATCAGAAGTATCAGTCCTCAGCCAAGAGAGGTGGTGGTGCACCTGCTAGAGGAGGTAATGCTAGAGCTGATCCTAGTGCTTGTTGGATCTGTGGTTCTCGTGGTCACTTGAAGCGTGACTGTCCTCGTGCTGTGAGAGAGGTGCAAGCTCCTGTTGCGGCAGCTGGTAATGGATGCTGGAATTGTGGTTCTGTAGACCACTTGAGGCGAGATTGTCCGAGGTTGGCTGGTGGCCAAGAGCGTGCTCTTGTTGTTGCTGCACCGCAGAGAGGTCGTGGGCGCGGCCGTGGTAATTTTCAAAGGCGAGAGGAAGGTGGTCGTGGAGTAGCCCATGTTGTGGCTATTCAGCCTGAATGTGGAGGCCAAGCTAGGGTGTATGCTCAGCGTGAGGGAAGGAATGATGCAGATGTGATTGCAGGTACCTTTACTTTGCAATCCTTGTCATTGCTTTCTTTGATTGATTCTGGATCTATGCATTCATACATTTTGCGTGAGCATGCTGAATTGCTTGGTTTGCCTGTTGAGTCTTTGGATGTTGGTGTTCGTGTCACTAGTTCTTTTGGTGAAACTGTTGTGACTCGAAAGCTTTATAGAAGGTGTCCTTTGGTTGTTCAAGAACATGTCTTTCATGTTGATCTTATGGAGTTGCCCTTCTATGGTTTTGATGTGATCCTTGGTATGGATTGGCTTGCTGAGCATCGTGCCGTGGTAGATTGTGAAAATAAGCGGGTTTCGCTTAAGCTTGCGGATGATTATGAAGTTGTTGTGGTTGGTGAGAATGTGAAGTTTCTTGCCAATGTGGTGTCTACCTTGGAGGTGAGTAGGATGCTGAGGCAAGGTTGCGAAGCTTATCTAGCTTTTGTGATGAATCCTAGCTCTAAGGAGTTGAGGGTGCAAGATATCAAAGTTGTGAAGGAGTTTCCTGGTGTTTTTCCTGAGGAGTTGCCTGGTTTACCTCCTAATCGCGAGGTGGAGTTTGGAATTGAGCTGTATGAGAATACAACTCATGTGTCCATTACTCCCTATAGAATGGCACCTAAGGAGCTGAAGGAGCTGAAGACGCAGTTGCAAGAGTTGCTAGATCGTGGTTTCATACGGCCGAGTGTGTCACCTTGGGGAGCACCGGTCTTGTTTGTGAAGAAGAAATATGGCACTATGAGGATGTGCATTGATTACCGTCAGCAAAACAAGTTGACTATCAAGAATCGGTATCCTTTGCCGAGGATTGATGATCTCTTTGATCAATTTCGGGGAGCTGCTGTGTTCTCTAAGATTGACTTGAGGTCAGGGTATTATCATTTGAAGGTGAAGGATGTGGATGTGCCTAAGACAGCTTTCAGGACAAGGTATGGGCATTATGAGTTCCTTGTGATGCCGTTTGGTTTGACAAATGCTCTTGCTGCTTTCATGGACATGATGAATTGTGTGTTTCATGAATACCTGGACAAGTTCGTTGTGGTGTTCATTGATGATATCCTCGTGTACTCGCGTACTGAGGAGGAGCACGAAGAGCATTTGAGGATTGTGCTGCAAGCCTTGTTGGAGAATCAGCTTTATGCTAAGCTGAGCAAGTGTGAGTTCTGGCTTAAGGAGGTGGTGTTTCTTGGGCATGTGGTCTCAGCTGAGGGGATTCGTGTTGATCCTCAGAAGATTGAGGCGGTGATGAACTGGAAAGTTCCTAAGTCTGTTCATGAGGTCCGTAGTTTCCTTGGTTTGGCGGGATACTACCGGAGGTTTGTAGATGGTTTTTCCAAGATTGCTGCTCCTTTGACGAAGCTGTTGCAAAAGGATGTTAAGTATGAGTGGACAGAAGCGAGACAACAAGCTTTTGAGAAGCTTAAGGCGGCTTTGACGCAAGCTCCTATCTTGGTTCAGCCTGAATCAGGGAAAGAGTTTGTGGTCTATAGTGATGCATCCTATGTTGGTTTGGGATGTGTGCAGATGCAAGAGGGTAAGGTGGTGGCTTATGCGTCGCGGCAGTTGAAAGTGCATGAGCGCAATTACCCTACACATGACATTGAGCTGGCTGCAGTGGTTTTTGCTCTGAAGATCTGGAGACATTATCTGTATGGTGAAAAGTGTACTGTGTACACGGATCACAAGAGTTTGAGGTATCTGATGTCTCAGAAGGAGTTGAATCTTAGGCAGCGGCGTTGGTTGGAGTTGCTCAAGGATTATGATCTGACGATTGAGTATCATCCTGGTAAGGCTAATGTTGTTGCGGATGCCTTGAGTAGGAAGGTAGCTGTTGAACTGAGGGCTATGTTTGCTAGCTTGAGCATATCGCGAGATGGTGGTCTTGTTGCTGAGTTGCAAGTGAAGCCATCGTTGGTTCAGTTGATCAAGGAAAAGCAGTTGCTGGATGATTCCTTGGTGTCTCATGTTCAGGATATCGCGGAGGGTAGACCTTCGGATTTCTGCTTTAATGATGATGGTGTGCTGTGTTTTGGGAGTCGGATAGTAGTGCCTGCTGATGTTGAGTTGAGGCGTGCTATTCTGACTGAAGGTCATAGTAGTCCTTTTGCTATGCACCCTGGTAGTACTAAGATGTATCGTGATCTTCGTGATGAGTACTATTGGGTGGGTTTGAAGAAGGATGTTGCAGAGTTTGTGAGCAGGTGTTTGGTGTGTCAGCGAGTTAAGGCTGAACATCAGGTTCCTTCTGGGTTGTTGCAACCGTTGAAAATCCCTGAATGGAAGTGGGAGAGGGTTACCATGGATTTTGTATCTGGTTTGCCTTTGTCTCCATCAAAGAAGAATTCTGTTTGGGTGATTGTGGATCGCCTGACGAAGTGTGCGCATTTCTTGCCTATGCATACTACGTTTTCTTTGGATAAGCTGGCAGAGCTGTACATTGCTGAGATTGTGAGGCTGCATGGTGTGCCTAAGTCGATTGTGTCGGATAGGGATCCGAGGTTCACATCGCGTTTCTGGCAGTGTTTGCATCAAGCTCTGGGTACAAGGTTGCATTTCAGTACATCCTATCATCCTCAGTCGGATGGTCAGTCTGAGCAGGTTATCCAGATCTTGGAGGATATGCTGAGGTGTTGTGTGATTGAGTTCCAAGGTTCTTGGGAGAAGCATCTGCCTTTGGTTGAGTTCGCTTATAACAATAGTTATCAGGCGAGTATACAGATGGCACCTTATGAGGCTCTGTATGGGAGGAAGTGTAGGACTCCTCTTTGTTGGGCTGAAACTGGTCAAAAGTTGGTTTCGATGCCGGCTTTGTTGAAAGGGACCACCGAGAAGGTGAAGCTCATTTGTGAACGGTTGAAGGCTACCTCTGATAAGCAAAAGTCTTACGCGGATTTGAAGCGTAAGGAGATAGAGTATGCGGTGGGTGACCGTGTGTTCTTGAAGGTTTCGCCTTGGAAGAAGGTGATGAGGTTTGGCCGAAAGGGTAAGTTGAGCCCTAGGTACATTGGACCATATGAGGTGGTTGAGCGTGTGGGTCCTGTTGCGTATCGGTTGAGGTTACCTCAGGAGTTGGAGAAGATTCATGATGTGTTCCATGTTTCTATGCTCCGGAAGTATAGATCTGATCCTTCGCATGTGATGCCTGTGGAGGAAGTGGTTTCGAATCCGGATATGACCTATGATGAGGAACCGGTGAAGGTTCTGGATTCGGATAGCAAGGTTCTTCGTGGCAAGACCATTGAATTGGTGAAGGTGCTGTGGAAGCATCGAGGTGTTGAGGAAGCCACGTGGGAGCGGAAGGAAGACATGCTGAAGCAGTTTCCTTATCTCTTTCCTTCAGGTAAATTTCGAGGACGAAATTTCTTAAGGGGGGGAGAGTTGTAACGCTCCGGTTTTGGGCTTAGGAGTTTTGGGCGTTGACCGGTTTGGTCAAAGTGCTGTTCGAATCTAAAGAGGTGAAATTAGGAAAGCCTAGTTCGGGTTGCATTAAAAATATGGAAAAATGTTCTAAAATCATCTTTTAATATAATTAAGTGAACTGTGAAATCAATTTTGGAAAATGAGTTTTGGAAGTGTGACATTTTGGCTAGTGACCAAAATGTAATTTTCGAAAGTTTGGTGACTGTTTTATAAAGGGTTGAAACTTTGAATCTTTAAGGAGCTATTTACCCAAAGGGAGTTTCTCCAGATTTTTCTAAGATATTTTATGACTTAATTCTGATTTTAAATGATATTAAAAGTGGAGGGAAAGCCATTTGGCTATTTTGGTTAACTAACTTCCTATTTTCTCAATTTTCTTTCTCTCATTTTCTCTCAACCCAAACACTTTCTCTCCAGAGAATTTGATCTGATTTCCTCACCTAAATCCCTCCTTTCAACTCTCATTTGATTCCTAATCAACAAATCTACAAAACCTCTTCAATTGCTACTTGATTCAACAAGGTTTTTGATTCCAAAAAGAGGAGAAACTCAAGTTTGGAGGTAAGAACGTCCTTCTCCTCTAAACTATCAGTTCTTTACTGAAATTCCTAAGTTTTCAATCCTTAATTGATGTTTTATTAAAGGTTTTTAAGTGGTGAAATGGATCTTGGCTTATAATGCAAGATTTGATGATTTTTGATCATTTTCGTTAGATCTGATTAATCTGTGATTTGAGATGTGTTTTTGATGTTAAATGAACTCTAAATTGATAAGGAATTGAGTTTTGATTAATGCAATCCCGGATAGGTTGAGTTTCCTAAGTTTAGCTTGTGATTCAAGGTTGTTTTTGAGGTGATCTTGTGGATCTGATGTTGCTGGAGGTATAAGGATGTTAATAGGATTTTTTAGATGTTATATGATGTTAAAGGATGTGTGGTTTTGCTGGTTTTTGGCTGGGCTTTGTTTGGAAGTGGTTTGGATGCATTTTCGGTTGTGTTTGGTGGCCGAAAATGGTGTGTGGATGAGAGCAGCGAGTTTAGGTGCTTTCATTGAAGCAATTAATGCATGATGATGCATTAATCCTCTGCTTTGATGTGTTGAAACAGGGGAGGCATCTTTGGATCCAAGAGTTGTTGATCCGGAAGCTTGTTTTGGTGCTTTGGCTTGAAGCAAAGTGGAATCGGTGAGTGCGTTTGTGAAAATTGGGTTTTCGGCTTTGAAACCAATGTCTTGGGAGCTTAGTTTAAGTCTAAACAACTTTGCTAAACTCAAGTGTAAGTTTTCGGAATTACTCTCTAGTGGTGGCCATGATTTTATTGTGATGCAAAGTGGTTTATTGCATGTTTTAATTACTATTTTGAAAGCATGATTTAGCATGGTGTTTGCTGATAATGTAATCCATATGTTGAAGGAAACTCTAGGTAGGAGTTCCTTGATTTTGTACATTGATTAAATGTGGTTTGATGCTTTGAAATGCATGATGAAAATGGCTTGGTTTAATGCTTTAAAACAGTGGATTAAATGATGAAAATGATGTATATTGGCAAGTGATGTTTTGAAAAAGGTTAAGGTCACTAAGGTGGTTAAAAGTCCTTGAGTGAGCCTTGTTACTTAAGAACATCAAGGTGGTTAAAAGTCCTTGGATGGTTCTTGTTGCGGACGCTAAGGTGGTTAAAAGTCCTTAGGTGATCCTTTCCATGGTGTTTAAAAGTCCATGGGGCCATGGTGTTTAAAAGTCCATGGGGCCAAGGTGTTTAAAAGTCCTTGGGGCCAAGGTGTTTAAAAGTCCTTGGGGTGATTCAAGCTACGGACACAAAGGTGGTTAAAAGTCCTTGTGTGGTCCTCTTTCATGGTGTTTAAAAGTCCATGGCCAAGGTGTTTAAAAGTCCTTGGGGCCAAGGTGTTTAAAAGTCCTTGGGAAAGTTGATGAACTTGTTTTAAAGAAAAGGAATCTTTCACTTGAGCCAATATGACATGTTATATTGTTATGAAGCATGAGATGCTTGTTTTAAGTATGCTTTTGAGCATGTGCAAAGGTTGATTTAAAGCATGATTTGTAAATGTTTTTAAATGCATTATTGAATGGTTTTTAAGAGCATTCCTCACCAAGCTTTTGCTTACGCTCTCTTCCGTTTTCTTAATTCAATAATGCAGAACATTAGAGAACCTTGAGAGCAGCAAGGAGGGCAAGCATTCAAGTGAAAGTAGAGCTCAATGTATGGAAGGTTTTATTAGCACTTTTAGCTTTTGGTAATTTGGCAATGGGGGACCAATGTGTATGTTTTGGGAGGTGTTTGGAACTCCCTAAGTATGTTGAATGATGATATGAATGCTGGTTTTTGTATTGGATCATTACATGCTTGTTTTGGAAGTTTGTGCTTGAATAGCTAGCTTGTGTAGGAAGCATGCCTATAGAATTGGGGCTTTTTGCATATGAAGTTATTTTGTTGATTTGATGATGCTTATAAGTCTTATATATGTTGAATTGCATGCTGGTAAAGTTTGGTGGCATTTGGAGCATGTTTGAATGATCAATTGCATGTTTTAGAATGCATTTTGCTGCAATCTGTGCAGGGTGTTTCGGAACAGTGTGCACCGTTTCGGAACGGGTGCCTTGAATGAACCTAGGCGTCCGAAACGGTAGGCACCGTTTCGAAACGGTTTGTCCACTGCCAGCCCATGTTCCGGAACCCGTTGCGGAACGGCCCGTGTTTCGAAACGGGGACTACCTGTTTCGGAACAGTCGACCGTTGGGGGCTGACATTGGCAGTTATATGTTTTGAATTGTTTGCGTTTTAGTCCTGAAACTTGTTTGTGCAATTGTATGAGCTTGGGGAGTCCTTTTGAGCTGAAATTTCACAGAGAAGCATGAAACCTGATTAATTTCAAGTTTGTAAGATTATTTTGGGTTAAGTCCTTCTAATTATCAGAAATTACAATTTGGTCCCTAAAGTTGTAATTTGTTCATTTGGGTCCCTGTTTGATCTCTGATGTTTGTGATCTTTGAGTATGATGTATGTGTGATCACAATTAGGACTAATGTGCATCTAGGCAAGATTAAAAAGAAAAAAAAGGGTCGTTAATCAAGGTTGACTTTCGGGTTGACTTTGGTTTTCCCCGTGTGACTTTCTTAATTCGGGTCAACCGTCTAGGCCGGGTTAAGGGGGTTACAGAAGAACAATGTTCTCACGTTCCTTCTTAGCCGCCTTAAACCTAGACTTATCTCTAAGCTAAGTTGATTTTCGCCTTAATTGGAGGAAATCATGTTTATCCCATTCTTGAGTTTACCACTCTCGAATTGAAACAAATGTACGTGCTCACAAAGATCTCTCGAGTCTATTGCAAACAAGATGAAGAACATGGAATAAACAAACCTTGAATTCAAATTGCATTAAAAACTTAAACTAATTACAACCGTACTCACAACTACTAAACAAAACAACCTTAACCCTAAGAAAAGTTTAGAACATAATGTGAATAAAAAAACACATAAAATAAATTCTAAATATCCGAATGTTCTCCTTGTTGTCTTCCAATTCGGTCAAGCCCTCCTTTTATACGTGGTTACATGTGAAAACCCTATTTAGGAAGAAGTCTCTCTTTGGGAGGAAGTTAAGTTGGAATTAAAAGCTGTCAAACGTGTAACACCCCCTTCCCGACCTGGTCGAGAATCGGGTCAGAGCGTATTACCGGTGAACAATGCGGTGATCGGTACTATAAAATTTCATCTTATTCTTAATACTTATTCAATATTACACAAACAAACATTACCAACAAACATATTAGTCCATTTCATTCATGATAGGGCCACATTTAACCATTTAGGCCTATTTTATAACTTTTACAAGTTTTACGGACAAATATGTAAATCTTACAAACTATAGGTCCTTCAATGAATTAAAAATATCACAATGAAATTTAGTGCAACATTGATTAGGCTATAAAATTTCATGCATAAGGGAGATCATTTACCCATTCAATATACTTATGCAAAACTAAGTGACCAAAATGTAAATAGTACAAACTTTCAGATTAGGCTTTTAACCACTTATCTAACACTGCATCGAAATGCCCAGAGCCGTTTCGATACGGGTAGATGATGGTTAACCTTATTGACTTTTTCTCTTTGACCATATCAATACGAGCAAGCCCTGTATCGGTACGGGTTGACTTCTTTGACTTTGACTTTGACATGTTTCGATACCCTATGAACTCATATCGAAACAAGAGATTCAAGAGACAAAATGTTTCAGAACGACCATAATTGTTTCGATACTTCCTGACCCCTCGGCTCAATTATGCTTACCCGTGTCGAAACGTCATGACCCGTTTTGATACGGCCGAACCTGTAATGACATATTCTTGCTGGTTTTTATCCATTTTACAGTATCAAGCAATGTCCAAATGCAGTGAAACTTTACATACAACATTATAAACATAAATTCTACAAGCATGCCAAATTTTAGAGCTATACGAATCCATTTACTCGATTTTTACCATTTAGTGACAAAACATGCATTTAGGTCCATTTCATGCTACATAGGAGACTCGTTTTAAACATATCATACTTTTAGCACTTAACCACAACATAGAAACATCAAAAGAGACTAAATATATTTATACATAGACCTTACCACCATCTAGGAGTTCAAAGGGTCAATATACATTACTTAGAGCTTGATTGTGACTTGTGCAACGGTTCAACTTATCCGATCTCGATCCAAAACTTGACTAACCTGAAATGAATGCAATGGAATGTATTAGGCATACTTTGCCTAGTGAGGTAGTCACAAATACAATGAATGACATGGATACCATATATCATGCTTCAATAATAATCATAGTATCAATTATGCAATAATCATAGCATGGTTCTTATTCCCATTAAAACATAATATCATGTCATCAATAGCAATATCATGATTTCATAGAAACATTATCAATAATCAATAGTTCCCTTGGATTGATTCATGGTATATGGATACACGAATTCCACCTCCTGGCCAAATCAATAAATGATCATTCCAGCCGACATCGCCAATAAGACCAATACATAACACATCCCTCTGCCTCGCCAAAACAATATAGGTCGTAGCCCTAGGATCGTAGTCCTCCCATACCAATGAGCTTATGAATTCTATGGCATGAGAATTGTATCCAGTACTTCGAATCCAAGGTCCAATAACCAATAGTTCAATATCCATGATTCATTACCAATATTTCCACATCAATATCAATATCAATATTTCAATGACAATAGTATCATATCAATGAATCAACAATCATGATTTCCATGTCAATAAGCAATAACAATGATTCATGTTAACGATTCTCACATGTCAATGCTTCAATGATTTCCATGACAATGATAGCAATACCATGGACAATGATTCGATGCAATACATACCAAAACTTACCAACATGTCTTACAATGATACTTCATGTAAAGCCCTTAAAATCAATGGTTAGTAAATCAATAAAAAATGATTCGAGATGGCACCTAGCCACTCTCGAGACTCCGACTACACTCACATATCACATCATAGAAACAAAGATCGAAATGACATCGTGTCACCCGAGACAAATGCATCTACACTCACCTTGACAATCCGAACCTCCTAAGGATCTCGGATGGCGATACCCTTATCCCTAGCTTTCGATGGAGGCGACAGATTAATCTATCCACTTCTCGAGCTAGGAAAAGCAATAAGGAGTCATTAGGATCAATATAACAATATCGATACTTGAAAATGGAGAGAACTCGCAAATGGTTTAATTAGCGATGCAATGGTCAACTTGAGTGTTAACTTCCATTTAACCTTCAACTATTGAATCATGTACGAAGATCGGCTTCAACTTTCATTGTAAGTCGAATATAAGGCCCCTTGAACGAGTGGACCAACTTTCATAACATTTTGACAACTTTCGCTGTAGGAACTCATTAATCTGACTCGTTACTGTATCCGTCAATGTCAGTAACTGGTTTTAACACTCTCATGCAAAACGTAAATCAAATCTAACAATTAAAGCTTAAAAAAGCTAACGACGAGATATATTAAACTGAGAAAATAGTTTAAATAAGTTTAACAAGCTGCAAAAAATTAAACCATAGTCAAAATAAACACAAATACATGTAAATCTCCAAATAAACATCAAAATAAAGAGAAGTTAAAGAAGATAACAAGATATTTTCTCGATTCAACACTCGACTCCTTATTTCATTGGATAAATCTACCTTGCTTCACCTTGGATCACCAGAAAATAAGCTCAAGCAGCCATTGAAGGAGGATACAAGCTTCATAGGTTAAAGATGATGTGAAAATAGGAATAGCGTGGCTTTCTCTTTCCTCCAAAATTGTCCTTATATAGGCCACCTGAGGAAGGAAACCTGTAACCCCCTTAACCCGGCCCAGACGGTTGACCCGAATTAAGAAAGTCAGACGGGGAAAACCAAAGTCAACCCGAAAGTCAACCTTGATTAACGACCCTTTTTTTTCTTTTTAATCTTGTCTAGATGCACATTAACCTTAGATGTGATCATGCAAACAGCATACTCAAAGATCACAAACATCAGAGATCAAACAGGGACCCAATTGAACAATTTACAACTTTAGGGACCAAATTGTAAATTCTGAAAACTTTAAGGACTTAACCGGATTTTAAGTTACCAACTTAAAATTAATCAGGTTTCATGCTTCTCTGCCAAATTTCAGCTCAAACGGACATCCCAAACTCATACAATTGCACAAACAAGTTTCAGGACCAAAATGCAAACAATTCAAAACATTTAACCGCCCATGTCAGCCCCCAACGGTCACCCGTTCCGAAACAGGCAAAGCCCGTTTCGAAACGCGGGGCCGTTCCGCAACACGTACCGCAACGGGGGACTGGCAGTAGCCAAACCGTTTCGGAACGGTGTCACCCGTTTCGGACGCCTGGGTTCATTCAAGGCACCCGTTCCGAAACGGTGCACACTGTTCCGAAACGGTGCACACTGTTCCGAAACGCCCTGCACAGATTACAGCAAAATGCATTCCAAAACATGCAATTGATCGTTCAAACATGCTCTAATTGCCACCAAACTTTACCAGCATGCAATTCAACATATATATGACTTATAAGCATCATCAAAACAACAAATTAACTTCATATGCAAAAAGCCCCAAATCTAAAGGCATGCTTCCTACACAAGCAACCACTTAAGCACAAACTTTCCAAATCAAACTCATTTAAGCCAATACATGTTCCAACAACATCATCAACACAAAAACATCCTTGTCCAAACATAAACGAACACATACACATTAACCCGAGAGATTCTACCCCCATTGCCTTCATTAACTATAGCTATTCACCGAGACATACATCTCAATTGGAGTCCACCTTGAATCCCTTGCTCCTTGCTGTCCAAACTTCAAGAATCTGCATTGATGGACAAAAAGGAGCGTAAGCACATAATGCTTAGTGAGGAATGCTCAAAACCAAAACACCATCAATGCAGCGGGTCATAAAACACATTTAAAACAAACCCGATTTGCTTACCAAAGCCATGTTTGAAAACCCTTTTCAACATCAAGCTCAAAACCATGCATTGCACATACATGAAAACCAACCCTTAGCTTAGCAAGCTAAGAAAACCTTTTCAAAGCACAACTTACAAAATCATCCATTTAACCATTCCATGCATAAACACCATATGCAAAGTTAAATCAAAACCTTGGAAAACACTCCCATTTCACAACATACCTTTCTTAAACTTGAAAGCCATTTCAAGCAAGAAACCTTTAAAAACCATTACTCAAACAAACCAACACATGCATTAAAACAAAGGCAACTTATATGAACCACAACATCATCATCACACGCCTTTAAAACAAGTCTTAACAAGACTCCAATGCATTTAAGAGTTTTCATGCTCACATGCATCATTTACCAAATGATAATCAACACTTGTTAAACCTAACAAGTAAACATGCATTCACTAGCATTATACACTTTTCATGCAACCATGCATCTTTTCAAGCATCTCATGCTTCTCATGCAATTATGCATCATTTCAACCATTTCATGCTTCTTTATAATCAAGAACATCATATTGGCTTTCAAGTGATCAACCACATCCACTTTTCAACTCAACATCCAATCGGATACGCGGATCACAAGCGTTGTCCCCCACGCTTCATACACACTACCAATCCAAGGTCCCCAATGGACTTTTAAACACCATTTGACCTCACCACCCTAAGGTTCCCATGTATGGACTTTTAAACACCATACAACCCTAGCTTTCCCGAGGTTCCCATGTATGGACTTTCAAACACCATACAACCTCCACTTTTCCCAAGGTTCCCTTGTATGGACTTTTAAACACCATACAACCTTGACTTTTCCCAAGGTTCCCATGTATGGACTTTCAAACACCATACAACCTTGACATGCACAAGGTTCCCATGTATGGACTTTCAAACACCATACAACCTTTGCATTCACCGATTGGTAGTTGTATCACATCACTAACGAGATCCGGGACACCCTACACAAGATCCACACATGGACTTAACACCGCCATTGTGATCTCAACAAGCACAAGGTTCCCATATATGGACTTTTAAACACCATATAACCTTTGCTCAACCTAGGTCCTCGAATGGGCAACACCTCCATTATGACCTTAACCATCTCGTTAGGATACTTGAAGGGAGTTTACCGGTCCACTCTTGACCACTCCACCTCCAAGGCGACTTAATTCACGGTGCACCCAATCCTATAGCCGGCTAACTATATCCGATCAAAGAACCAAGAACCACTTACATCACTTGCCAATATAACCACCTTACCACATTAGTCCAATGATTCACATGCATAACCAATATGCAAAAAGTATCATTTACCATCATCAATTCACTGTTTTTAAGCATCACACAAAGCCATTGATCAACATGCAACACTATGCATCAAAACCACAATTTCCATGTACAAAACCAAGGATCTCTTACCTTGAGCATCCTTCACATATGGCTACCAAAACCAGCATTAAACCATGCTTAAAATATGCTTTCAAAATAGATTTAAACCATGCAAAACACATGCATTTCAATCATCAACCACAATTGCTAAAAAGCCAATTTCACAACACAATTCAAGAGCGAAAATCCATTCACTTACTCTTGAGCTTAGCAAAGTTGTTTAGACTTAAACTAAGCTCCCAAAACCTTCAAACCTTGGTTTAAAAGCTGAAAACCCAACTTCACTCACCGATACACAAAACAAGGCTAGCCAACAAGCCTTCCAAGCATCCGAAAACCTTCCGCAACACCTTCAAAGCTCACGGATCAAACTCCCCTGTTTCAAGCACACAACAACAGAGGATTAATGCATCATTATGCATTAAAAACACCAGCAACAAGACTCAACTCGCTGCTCATCCCAAATCCAACAATTTGGCTACCAAACACAACCGAAATCACCTCCAAACACTTTCAAAACTTAACCCAGCCAAGATCCATCACTTCTAACCATTTTTAAACATCAATTAACATCCAAAATGATCACAAACACGTCCTTATACCTCCAGGTATAACAGATCATCAAAAACACTCCAAAAACAACCAAAAACTCAAGCCAAACTTAGGAAATTCAACCTATCCGGGATTGCATTAATTAAACCTCAACTTCTAATCAATTTAGCATTCATTTAACATCATTTTGACACTTCAAAACACTGCCCAAACAGATCACACGAAAATTCCACCAAAATCACCAAATCTTGCATTTTAAGCCAAAATCAAGATTTCAATTGAAAAGCCTTTAACAAATCACAAATCAAGGATTGAGAACTTAGGAATTTCAGTAAAGAACTGATAGTTTAGAGGAGAAGGACGTTCTTACCTCCAAACTTAAATTTCTCCTTTTTAGAGCCAAAAAGCTTGATGAAACAACTTGCAAATTGAGAGGTTTTGTTGTAGAGATGATTAGGAATCAAAAGAGAGTTGAAAAGGAAGATTTGAGTGACAAAATCAGAGAAGAAAATCTGGAGAATTGTGTTTGGGTTGAGAGAAAATGAGGGAAAAGGAAAATTGAGAGAAAATAGAAAAGTTAGTTATAAAATGGTAAAATGATTTCCCTCCACATTTCATAAACTTTAAAATCAGAATAAAGCCTTAAAACATCTTAGAAAAATCTGGAGAAACTCTTTTTGGAATAATAGCTCCTTAAAGATTCAAAGTTTCAATCCTTTATAAAACTGTCACGCATCTTTCAAAAATTACATTTTGGTCACTAGCCAAAATGTCAACCTTCCGAACCTCATTTTCCAAAATTGATTTCACAGTTCACTTAAATATATTAAAAGATGATTTTAGAACATTTTTCCATATTTTTAATGCAACCCGAACTAGGCTTTCCTAAATCCACTCTTATATATTCGATCAGCACTTTGACCGAACCGGTCAACGCCCAAAACTTCTGAGCCCAAAACCGGGGCGTTACAACTCTCCCCCCTTAGGAAATTTCGTCCTCGAAATTTCAACCGGCGAAAAGAGAAAACAACCTTCTCAAACCAACACACAAGGCAACACAACAGCCTCAACTACCACTGATTACTATCCACACAAAACCTCCACCAAACTTAGCACCTCCACACACTGTTCACAAAATCCAGAACATTCAAAGATAGCCACAACTTAACCTTTCACATACCCGGACTGTACACAGCCCCAACCTCAACCTGAAGAACCTCAACTTTTACAGCACACCACACTGTAACACACAACTACCAAGACTTGTTTACACAGTGACAACAACCAATCCAAAACAGCCACTATGCAAACCTTTCTGCTTCTAAAACTCTTGCAAACTCCCAAACCTCTTCCAAGGATTTTCCCAACAAGCAAAAATCCTTAAGCATCAACTGCTTACCCAAACTCCTCAACGAATGCTGATAATCTTTTACATCTGCCGCTAACATCACCATAACAATTCACCAGGACCACTCACCTAGACTCCAAGAATTACATCACAACCCCAACTCAACTCCGCCAGCCGTTTCACACACCACCAGCTGACTTCAAACGAAACTTTCTTAACCACAACCAGCCAACCACTTTTCACAAGAATCCTTTCAAACAACACTGGCCTTCGACCTTTCATTACCAAACCATCACAAGCTTGACCACAACACTTGCCTTACCAGAACATCGCTTAACCAAAACACACATAACAGCTCTTCAACTCCTCAAAGGTTACTAAGAACCAGCACTTACAAACACAACCGTTAAACAGCAACATCACTTAGCACCAAGGAACTACCCCTTCCACTTAGCTATTCAAACCACTAAACTCTTTAAGCATCAAGCACTATCCTTCCACCAACATGCTATACCAATCTCACTATCACTAGCAACTAGCTTAATATTACTTTTAACTCTCACTCAGCACCAAAACAACCTCTAAAAACCCATCATCCAAACCAACCACCACACTAACAGATTCGATTAGTTATTAGCGAGTGTGAACATCGTATGCATGATCACCTACATGCCCTATCAATGCCTGATGTACATGTATGCAAAACCACTAATGTCATGCCACATGTATGCATGGACCAACATATATAATATAGCATATAACAATGATTTTAACTGTGCATGAATGCCAGTTCACACCCCCCAATAACATCCTCAAATCCGTCTAAGAACAACCTCCTACCTCACTTCTAGCTTATCTAACTCCATCGATACCAACAACCATTAACCACAAGATTCTCACTAAGCCTTCTTCACACCAAAGATGATTCCAAACTACAACTATTACCCTCAACAAGCTACAAGCTAGCAACAAGACTAAACTTACCACGCAAGGAAAACCAACAGAAACCAAACTAAGGTAACTAGAGCAAAGATTACTTAACAAGGTTACCTGAAAACACAACACCTCCCTGAAGCTTCATCAGACGAGCTCTCTTCCTCGCGGAACCATCATCCTCCTGCCACACCACTGCAGCACCAGCTAGCACACTAGGGTCACCACCAACTCCTTGCGGTAAAGAACCTTGGCTATTCCGAGCCAACATCAAACAATCACGCCTCATGTGACCAGCAGACCCACATTTCCAGCAATTCTCCTTTCCCAAACTCTTCACAACCTTCGACTCTTTCTGCCACCTCTGAACCTTGCCTCGGCCGCGCCCACGACCTTTCAGAGACCCTTTGGCTAACACCAAAGCTGACTTCACTCCATGAAGACAATCACGCTTAACATGCATTTCGGAACCACAATTCCAGCAAGCACCTGCACCCCAACAACCGCCAACATGGCGCCTTTCACAACGGTCACACACCGGTGGCTGAGCTTCCACTCCTTGCTCAAACAACACTTGCTCCACAACAGCACCACCTTCACATTGCTTAACCCTTGGAAACTTCTCTCCAAGATACCTTTCATAAAAAGCAGATACAAAGAAATCCCAATCAATATCATCGATATGTGACGCCACCGCCACAGATGTCCACCAAGCACACGCATCCTCCAACATCAGAGAAACAACACTCCCCAACTTACAGGCATAATCACAGCCCTCCTGATCCAAAATCAGAACCACACTGGCCAACCAGGCCTCAAACATCCCTGGTGTAGAACCATGATACTCCACAGCACCCAAATCCAACAAACGCTGCTTCGGCAAACCCCCACATTCCACAGCCAGCACATCCACTGACTTTACATTTACCACAGCCTGAGATGTTCCCAACACCTCCTGAACAACAGATGATGAACTCTTCATCACAGAACCAGCTTCTTCTTTCTGCCTTAACACCTCAACCCCAGGCACAGAAGACTGAGACAAAACACCTCTACAAAAAGGTGAATTCCATGCCCTAACAACCTGCCCCAAGGCAGCAACCATCTCACCCAACTGCCATTCTTCCATCGACTTTGCCATACTACTAACAACAACAAACAATCACAACAACAACAAACAAACAAACTAGTTAGACCAGCTTAAAGCAAGGATTCAAACTCCAACTCCAAATAACACAATAGCTATATTAATAAGGCAATGGGTATCCCGAATCCTCCCCTTTATATGACATAACAGTCAACACAACATGGATATCACAACATCAAGCGTATCAAACAACATACTTTGATCATGCTTATACCAAACATCATCCACTTGCAACAGCATATTATCAACATAACATACTCATAGCACTTTCATCACGCATAACACCAGCTCACAGCATCAGCACATTTCCACATAAACTCAACCAAGATTCATAACCATAAAACATGCTTGAAAACATCAGCAACATGCTCAAAAACATCAACAATTTGCTCAGAAACACGTGTTTCAACCAACTTTCAACCACACATCAAGGTAAACATCAAACACACATCACAACCACTTACCGTTTTCCCCAAGCATTCGCAACTCAGCTCTGATACCACCAAATGTAACCCCCTTAACCCGGCCCAGACGGTTGACCCGAATTAAGAAAGTCACACGGGGAAAACCAAAGTCAACCCGAAAGTCAACCTTGATTAACGACCTTTTTTTTTCTTTTTAATCTTGTCTAGATGCACATTAACCTTAGATGTGATCATGCAAACAACATACTCAAAGATCACAAACATCAGAGATCAAACAGGGACCCAATTGAACAATTTACAACTTTAGGGACCAAATTGTAAATTCTGAAAACTTTAAGGACTTAACCGGATATTAAGTTACCAACTTAAAATTAATCAGGTTTCATGCTTCTTTACCAAATTTCAGCTCAAACGGACATCCCAAACTCATACAATTGCACAAACAAGTTTCAGGACCAAAATGCAAACAATTCAAAACATTTAACCGCCCATGTCAGCCCGCAACGGGGGACTGGCAGTAGCCAAACCGTTTCGGAACGGTGTCACCCGTTTCGGACGCCTGGGTTCATTCAAGGCACCCGTTCCAAAACGGTGCACACTGTTCCGAAACGCCCTGCACAGATTACAGCAAAATGCATTCCAAAACATGCAATTGATCGTTCAAACATGCTCCAATTGCCACCAAACTTTACCAGCATGCAATTCAACATATATATGACTTATAAGCATCATCAAAACAACAAATTAACTTCATATGCAAAAAGCCCCAAATCTAAAGGCATGCTTCCTACACAAGCAACCACTTAAGCACAAACTTTCCAAATCAAACTCATTTAAGCCAATACATGTTCCAACAACATCATCAACACAAAAACATCCTTGTCCAAACATAAACGAACACATACACATTAACCCGAGAGATTCTACCCCCATTGCCTTCATTAACTATAGCTATTCACCGAGACATACATCTCAATTGGAGTCCACCTTGAATCCCTTGCTCCTTGCTGTCCAAACTTCAAGAATCTGCATTGATGGACAAAAAGGAGCGTAAGCACATAATGCTTAGTGAGGAATGCTCAAAACCAAAACACCATCAATGCAGCGGGTCATAAAACACATTTAAAACAAACCCGATTTGCTTACCAAAGCCATGTTTGAAAACCCTTTTCAACATCAAGCTCAAAACCATGCATTGCACATACATGAAAACCAACCCTTAGCTTAGCAAGCTAAGAAAACCTTTTCAAAGCACAACTTACAAAATCATCCATTTAACCATTCCATGCATAAACACCATATGCAAAGTTAAATCAAAACCTTGGAAAACACTCCCATTTCACAACATACCTTTCTTAAACTTGAAAGCCATTTCAAGCAAGAAACCTTTAAAAACCATTACTCAAACAAACCAACACATGTATTAAAACAAAGGCAACTTATATGAACCACAACATCATCATCACACGCCTTTAAAACAAGTCTTAACAAGACTCCAATGCATTTAAGAGTTTTCATGCTCACATGCATCATTTACCAAATGATAATCAACACTTGTTAAACCTAACAAGTAAACATGCATTCACTAGCATTATACACTTTTCATGCAACCATGCATCTTTTCAAGCATCTCATGCTTCTCATGCAATTATGCATCATTTCAACCATTTCATGCTTCTTTATAATCAAGAACATCATATTGGCTTTCAAGTGATCAACCACATCCACTTTTCAACTCAACATCCAATCGGATACGCGGATCACAAGCGTTGTCCCCCACGCTTCATACACACTACCAATCCAAGGTCCCCAATGGACTTTTAAACACCATTTGACCTCACCACCCTAAGGTTCCCATGTATGGACTTTTAAACACCATACAACCCTAGCTTTCCCGAGGTTCCCATGTATGGACTTTCAAACACCATACAACCTCCACTTTTCCCAAGGTTCCCTTGTATGGACTTTTAAACACCATACAACCTTGACTTTTCCCAAGGTTCCCATGTATGGACTTTCAAACACCATACAACCTTGACATGCACAAGGTTCCCATGTATGGACTTTCAAACACCATACAACCTTTGCATTCACCGATTGGTAGTTGTATCACATCACTAACGAGATCCGGGACACCCTACACAAGATCCACACATGGACTTAACACCGCCATTGTGATCTCAACAAGCACAAGGTTCCCATATATGGACTTTTAAACACCATATAACCTTTGCTCAACCTAGGTCCTCGAATGGGCAACACCTCCATTATGACCTTAACCATCTCGTTAGGATACTTGAAGGGAGTTTATCGGTCCACTCTTGACCACTCCACCTCCAAGGCGACTTAATTCACGGTGCACCCAATCCTATAGCCGGCTAACTATATCCGATCAAAGAACCAAGAACCACTTACATCACTTGCCAATATAACCACCTTACCACATTAGTCCAATGATTCACATGCATAACCAATATGCAAAAAGTATCATTTACCATCATCAATTCACTGTTTTTAAGCATCACACAAAGCCATTGATCAACATGCAACACTATGCATCAAAACCACAATTTCCATGTACAAAACCAAGGATCTCTTACCTTGAGCATCCTTCACATATGGCTACCAAAACCAGCATTAAACCATGCTTAAAATATGCTTTCAAAATAGATTTAAACCATGCAAAACACATGCATTTCAATCATCAACCACAATTGCTAAAAAGCCAATTTCACAACACAATTCAAGAGCGAAAATCCATTCACTTACTCTTGAGCTTAGCAAAGTTGTTTAGACTTAAACTAAGCTCCCAAAACCTTCAAACCTTGGTTTAAAAGCTGAAAACCCAACTTCACTCACCGATACACAAAACAAGGCTAGCCAACAAGCCTTCCAAGCATCCGAAAACCTTCCGCAACACCTTCAAAGCTCACGGATCAAACTCCCCTGTTTCAAGCACACAACAACAGAGGATTAATGCATCATTATGCATTAAAAACACCAGCAACAAGACTCAACTCGCTGCTCATCCCAAATCCAACAATTTGGCTACCAAACACAACCGAAATCACCTCCAAACACTTTCAAAACTTAACCCAGCCAAGATCCATCACTTCTAACCATTTTTAAACATCAATTAACATCCAAAATGATCACAAACATGTCCTTATACCTCCAGGTATAACAGATCATCAAAAACACTCCAAAAACAACCAAAAACTCAAGCCAAACTTAGGAAATTCAACCTATCCAGGATTGCATTAATTAAACCTCAACTTCTAATCAATTTAGCATTCATTTAACATCATTTTGACACTTCAAAACACTGCCCAAACAGATCACACGAAAATTCCACCAAAATCACCAAATCTTGCATTTTAAGCCAAAATCAAGATTTCAATTGAAAAGCCTTTAACAAATCACAAATCAAGGATTGAGAACTTAGGAATTTCAGTAAAGAACTGATAGTTTAGAGGAGAAGGACGTTCTTACCTCCAAACTTAAATTTCTCCTTTTTAGAGCCAAAAAGCTTGATGAAACAACTTGCAAATTGAGAGGTTTTGTTGTAGAGATGATTAGGAATCAAAAGAGAGTTGAAAAGGAAGATTTGAGTGACAAAATCAGAGAAGAAAATTTGGAGAATTGTGTTTGGGTTGAGAGAAAATGAGAGAAAAGGAAAATTGAGAGAAAATAGAAAAGTTAGTTATAAAATGGTAAAATGATTTCCCTCCACATTTCATAAACTTTAAAATCAGAATAAAGCCTTAAAATATCTTAGAAAAATATGGAGAAACTCTTTTTGGAATAATAGCTCCTTAAAGATTCAGAGTTTCAATCCTTTATAAAACTGTCACGCATCTTTCAAAAATTACATTTTGGTCACTAGCCAAAATGTCAACCTTCCGAACCTCATTTTCCAAAATTGATTTCACAGTTCACTTAAATATATTAAAAGATGATTTTAGAACATTTTTCCATATTTTTAATGCAACCCGAACTAGGCTTTCCTAAATCCACTCTTATATATTCGATCAGCACTTTGACCGAACCGGTCAACGCCCAAAACTTCTGAGCCCAAAACCGGGGCGTTACAAAACCTTTCCTGCATATTATTTGTGTGCTCAGCGTCGTACAATTTGTTGTAAAAGAATGGACATGTGGCATATTTGTTCTTTTCGTCAAGCAGATTGGACAACTGGCAGATGCAGTGTCGAACTGACTGAAGTGGTGAAAACAACCTATACAGGGAAATTAGTATTGCAGGGACACCAAGGAAAAAATAGAAAGAAATATACAAAATACGAGTCATTGAAACTAAGTTAGAAAATATGCAAAAATAGATATGAAAATGCAGAAATGGATGCAATGAGTGTCAATGTAGGGACAATAAGACCTATAAATCGAGGAAAAAATCATGCTCTTTAAAGAGCTATCATGCATCTCATAATTACATAGTCTCATAATACTAGTCTCAACACATGCTTATTTTCATATACCTATTTTGTGAACACTAACAAGCCAAGCAATTTAGGGATGGCAACATGGCAGGGTGGGGCGGGTTTTTGGCCGCCCCGAGTCGAAATTTAAAACATCTGCCCGACCCTGACCCTCTCCGATTGTAATATATTGTATCCTCGCCCAACCCGCCCCGAAATAATAAAAAGCATACTTTGATCCCGACCTTGATATTTTAATAAAAAAATCGAATAAACCCAACTAGCTAAGGAAAAAATTAATAAAAATATTACATATAATATATAAAACTATAATATATATATATATATATATATATATATATATATATCAGATCGGGGAATTTTCACCTTAAACCCGAACTCGCCCCACCTCTACTTTATTTTTTTCATAACCCGACTTGACCCGCCCCAAACCGAATTTTTCAATTAAAAAACTTGCTCTTATCGGGTCGGGACCTGACGAGGACGAGTTATTTTTCCATGCCTAAGGCAATTACACTTATGATGCTCATGAAGTATTTTGATGTTCGATGTGTACTAACCTCAAGCACTAGCGATAAATCCTCATATAAGCATTTCAGTTACTCCACTAGGTCTGATATCGAACCTCGAATAATCTTCATACAACAATTGATACCATTAATATCATTTAATCACATACTTTAATTAATTTGCAAGGTCAAACGTGTAAAAATAGATTATCGGGTTCGAATTTGGTGAAACAGACAACACCAACGTGAGCAAAACGTCAAACCCCTAAGTATGGACCCCTAGAAAAAGTCAACAGCCGATCAACCTTGGTCATCACCAGTCAACGGTCCGACAATCTTGTGCGGTATGGTGGAAGGTAGCTATGGTGGACCCGCGGGGCCTGGACGACAGCTGCGAGCTCTAATCCCGTTGTCCTGACGTCGGTGAGCACGATGGTGATGTCAATTTTTGAGTTTGGCCCCTCTAACAACTCTGATTGAGAAATCTGAATCTCTTTTCTTCACACCTCAACGAGTTGCGACAGCGACGACGACCACCGTTCGACTCTTCTTGGTGGTCTGAAGACGATGATGGCAGCAGTGTAACCTCGACGACTCCGGCGGCGGCAAATCGAGGTTCAAAGTATCCCTCTTATTTTTTCTCTCCTTTTTTTTCTTCTTTCTCTCTCTCCAATAATATCATCTTTTCAATTCCCCCACCTACCAACCTCTTTATTACAATTTTATTGTCTCTTAAAAACAACTGGGAAAATTGCCAACTAACTCTTTTATCTTTCCTTTATTTTTACTTTTGATCCACAACATAATCTTAATCACCTCAAACCTCATTTCCATTTAATTTAGCTTCTAAAAATAATAAATGAATTCTTTAAATTTTAAATCCTAATCTTAAAGATGCAAACTCGAATCCAAGGCTTGGTTCACTAACTCGACATTTGGGTCATTACACTGAGGCCTAAAACATGATGTTTGGGAAGGACATTGTTAGCTCTCTAAAAGAGCTATATTTAGTACTTTAAAATCAGATGATTTGCTTGCACTTTGGTTTATTAGGATTAATTTCAAGTATTTTTAGTGGCATTTCTCTATTAAATTCGATTTAAGCACTTTACATTCATATTTCTCCATTTTGGACACTCTTGAGAAAGGTATGATGGGGTTGTGATTTTGCAGATACATGAGATAGCTGAATGCAAATAAGGAAGCTAAGGATGATCCTTTGTTGTGCCATCTACTGATGGAGGCCCGGACCCAATACAAGGAGTAAACTTCAACAAGAATTCATATCTAACAAGGTTCCTAAACTGATTTATGTTCTAGACGTGACGACGAAGAACGAAGAAGGATTCCGCTCAGGATTACTTCCATTCTCCTTAACTTTTCTTATTATGTTCTTTTATTAATGTTGATGATATATGATAGCGGTTTTATTAGTTCAACCGTGAACTAAATAGATGAAGTTTTGGTTCTAGACATGACTATTGAAAATCCCAAATAAATGGATATTATTTTAAAACATGTTTAAAAGAATAGGACTAACGAAAAACTTATATCTCTTTAAGTTTGAGATATAATTTTCGCTAGACCCCCAACTAAAGGAATACCATTTTAAAATATTATGATTTAGGGTTAAAAGGAAAATTTTTGTATTAGAGAGTAACGAGAAAGCGTCACCCCTTTATGTTTGAGAAATGTTCTTCACGAGAATCCCTAAAAAAGTTTTAAAATTCAATTAAACAGTATATATAAACATATCTTATTCATGTACATAATTTATACAACTTAAAATATACGAACATGGCATGCAAAATATAAAAAATATACCAATAATTAAAAAAAAACATTGTAAATAATTCATACAACTTAAAATATACAAACATGACATAGAAAATATATTTATTACAAACACATGCCAATAAATATATATTGCCCTATATCTAAGCCAACATTAAAATAAATACAAAGATAAAGATAAAAATTTACCCTACTAAAAAATCAAATGAATAACTTCGGCCGACCTCTAGAAAGATCTTTGCATCATCTAGCAAAAAAATGACCCGAACAAATCTCAGCAGGACCTCAGACGATAATTGATCGAACCAGGTAATAAAAATTTACCCGTGAGATCATTGCCCTCGAGCTTCAAAAGGGCACTGCCCTTTGCAGTTTGCACCATTTCTTAATGGCATTTTTTTGTGTTCATTTTGGGGCTGCATCCCCCCATCCTTTTATAGGCAATTGGGCGTTGAGGTGGACGCATGCATGGCGTCCACATGCTTCCCTTTTTTTGAAGATAAACCCCCAAAATCTATCATGACATTCGTAAGTGCTAACAAGTCTATTAGAATGGATTCGACCATGAGCATACAATAAACCATTAACTTGTGTCAAGCAAAATAAGTAACATACAAATCCTTGATTACTTAGTATTTACAATCTACCTTAATGGTCGAATACCATCAGTCTAATTTCTAACTAATACCACCTTCTAGGAGTCTATTACAACAAAATAAACCACCATACATTGAGTTTTTAGTGACATTGTCTTGTCTCCCCAAGCATGATTAATAATCGGTTTTACCCTACTAGAAGCTCGAACGAAGAATTTCGACCGACCCCTAGCAAGATATTTAAAACATCTAGCCAAAAAAACGACCCGAATAAATTTCAGCAGGACCTTAGACGGATAAATGGTCGCATGGGGTAATAAGAATTTACCTGCGAGAGCACTACCGTCGACCTTCAAAAGGGCACTGCCGTTTGCGTCATTTCTTAATGGAATTTTTTGTGTTCATTTTGGGGCTGCCTCCCCCAGCCTTCTATATGCAATTGGGGTGAGGTGGACGCCTGCATGGCATCCGCATGCTTCCCTCTACTTTATTTTATTATTTTATTTTTTAATAATAACATATAATAATCGTATAAAATAATATTATTCGGATAAAAATGAGTGATTATAGTTTAGACATAAAATAGGTATTATAGGGTTGTGATTTTGCAGATACATGAGATAGCTGAATGCAAACATGGATGCTAAGGATGATCCTTTGTTATGTCATCTACAGTTGGAGGCCCGTATCCAATACAAGGAATAAACTTCAACAAGAATTCATATCTGACAGGGTTCCTAAATTAATCTATGTTCTAGACGTGACGACAAAGACTGAAGAAGGATTCCGCTCAGGATTACTTCAATTCTCCTTAACATTTCTTATTATGTTCTTTTATTAATGTTGATGATATATGATAACTGTTTTATTAGTTCGAACTAAATAGATAAAGCTTTGGTTTGAGATATGATTATTGAAAATCATGAATAAATGGATATTATTATAAAACGTGTTTAAAAGAATACTCCTTTATACGGGATTAGCGAAAAATTTACATTTTTTAAGTTCGAGATATAATTTAACTAGACCTCCGACTAAAGGAAAAACATTTTAAAATATTATGATTTAGGGTTAAAATAGATTAATGAGAAAATGGCACCCCTATAACTTCGAGGTACGTTTTTCACTAGAATCCCTAATAAAAGGTTTTAATTTAAAATTCAATTAAACAATATATATAAACATATCTTATTCATGTAAATAATTCATACAACTTAAAATGTACCAACATGCCATACAAAATATAAAAAAATATACCAATAATTAAAAGAACATTGTATATAATTCATACAACTTAAAATATACAAACATGACATAGCAAATATATTTATTACAAAAAACATGCCAATAAATATATATTCCCATATACCTAAGCCAACATTAAAATAAAAGCAAAAATAAAGATCAAAATATATCCTACTAGAAACTCGAATGAAGAATTTCGACCAACCCGTAAAAATATCTTTACATCATCTAGCCAAAATAATGACCCAAATGAATCTCAGTAGGACCTCAAATGGATAAATGATCGATCATGTAATAAAAAATTACCTGTGAGAGGACTGCCCTTGAGCTTCAAAAGGGCCCTGCCCTTTGCGCAATTTCTTAATGGCATTTTTTGTGTGTTCATTTTGGGCTGCTTCCCTGTAGCCTTTTTTAGGCATTTTGGGGATGAGGTGGACGCCTGCATGGCGTCCATATGCTTCCCTTTTTTTAAGATAAGCCCTCAAAATCATCCATGACATTCGTAAATAGTAATAAATATACTAGAATGGATTCAACCATGAGCATACATTAAACCATTAACCTGTGTGAAGCAAAATATGTAACATACAAATCCTTGATTACTTAGTATTTACAATCCCCCTTAAAGGGACTGGGGCGTGACACAACTACAGTGGCCGACGCCTCCTTGACAGACTTGGATTTGCAACACCGGTAGCATATTCTTCAGCGTCAAATTGCAGCAACAATGTCTTTAGGAAACCTCGTGGGTGTGAAATCTGTTGGCCGTGAGGAGGAAATTATTAAGGATTTGTCACGGGTGCTTTCCGAAGGCACCCGAGCGTTGTAATTATGCGTATTTTGAGCTGGAACGTTAGAGGGTTGAGTTCCGTTTTGAAGAGGCGAAGGGTGAGTGATGTTATTAAAAACCAGCGTATAGACATGGTTTTGCTGCAGGAATCGAAGTTAGCGGAGATATCGCCTTCGATAGTTGCCAACTTATGGTTTAGTGATGGCTTTGAGTATACATTTTCGCCATCTATAGGTGCTTCGGGAGGGTTGATGTTGGTGTGGGAGGGTGTGTGATTTTTGATAGAGTCGGTAGAGGTGGATCGCAATTTTGTTTTAATTTAGAGGCATTGGAAGTCGGAAGATTTTGTGTGCTGCATCATGGTTTTATATGCTCCTTGTGACGTGAATGAGCAAGAGATTTTGTGGTCACGTATGGGGGAATTGATTAGTGGTTTTCCGGGTCTGTGGTGTGTGGCGGGGGATTTCAACTCGGTTCTTTGGGTGTCAGAAAGGGTTGGTTGTAGCTCGATGCCGAGAGGTATGGATGCTTTCTCTACTTTTGTCAGTTCGGTGGGTTTAGTTGATTTGCCATTACGGAGGAAGCAATTTACTTGGTTTGGAAGGGGTAACCGTCGAAGCCGCATTGATCGATTTTTAGTGTCACCTCTCTGGATGGACTGTTTCTCCAACATTGAACATGTATCTCTTCCTAGATGGATATCAGATTATGCCATGTTGCTTTTGTTGTGTGACAATAAAAATTGGGGCCCTCACCCATTCCGTTTTATTAACTGTTGGCTAGATGAAAAGCGAAACGTTCGCTGCATGGCTGAGGAGTGGTGCCGTCTAACGGGGTTGGGAATTGGTAACTCAAATATCATGGTGAAACTTTGGCACTTGAAACAGTTTATGCGTCAGTGGAATAGGTCAGATTTTGGGAACATTGAGAAAGAGATCGTGCTACTCCAAAATCGCCTAGATAATTTGGATAGTGGTGATATGGAGGGAGCGAATTGGGATGTATCCGAGTTGACTGTATAGAAGCGAGTATGGCTACAAGCACTTTTGCAAGCTATCTGTTGTAAGGAGTCTCTTTGGCGCCAAAAGTCGAGAGTGAATTGGCTCCGGTTGGGGGATAGAAACATGGCGTTCTTCTATAGAGCCACGAAGTTGCGAGCTGTGCGTAATGCTATTCCTGGATTGAACATCAAAGGCAAATGGGTAACAGATCCAACTCGGTTGCGTCGACATATAGTGTTGTTCTTCTCTCAACATTTTGCTGCGGATGAAAGGTCTTGTGTTTGGAGCTTTGAGGGTAATTTTCATCGGGTGAGTGAAGCTGAAAATAGAGGGTTGGTGGCGCCTTTCTCTCTTGATGAGGCGTAGGCGGTTGTTCGTGGGTGTGAGGGCTCGAAATCATTAGGGCCGGACAGCTATAGTATGGAATTCTTTAAGTACTGTTGGGATGTAGTATGTGATGATGTAGGGCGGTTTTTAGAAGAATTTTTTGCATATGGTAAGTTACTTTTGGGTGCGAACAACACATTCCTTGTGCTTTTGCCTAAGATTGATTCACCGGTCACCTTGAGTGATTTTCAACCAATTAGCATGCTTAATTCGATATATAAGATTCTTTCCAAAATTCTTGCTAGAAGGTTGCGGTGTGTTCTGGGAAGTTTAATTAGTGATCACCAATTGACATTTGTGCGTGGGTGTCAAATTGTGGATGGTATATTATTGGCGAATGAGACAATACATTCTATACGACATAGTTCGTCGGGTGATTGTATCCTGAAATTGGATTTCGCTAAAGCCTACGACTGCGTTCGATAGAAAATTTTAGAGCACATTTTATGGTCGATGGGTTTCTGATAACTGCGTAAATATCATTGTTTTCATACCTTTTTGCTATAGCATTTGCCTATTCTTGGGTTCATACCATAACATTTAGACTGCTTTTAGGTTGCATTTTCTTCTTCTAGGTGCATATTTATCTTTGCTAGCTGTTGGTCCATATCGAGGGATACTGCTTGGAAGGTTGGTTTTTTGTTATGTGGTGCGCAGGAAAGGAGTTAAGAGAAAGCCGGTGCTGGAAATTGCTATAGCATGGTGGAAGCGGACATTGGCCAGCACATGAGATACACGTGAGCTGCAGAAACAAGTGAACATGCAGAAAAGGACTATCTGACATGTGCAGCAGCCGGTGCCCGCCTGCAGACTGTCTCCCTTGTCCCCTCGAAGCAGACCTTGTCGGTGGATATTCCTTGGGAATATCAAGGCATCTTTACAACACCAAACCCTAGGAGCCTCCACTATATAAATGGGAGAGAAGCTTGGAGCAAAGGGTGGTATTTTGAGCGCTGTAGAAAGAGAGGCGAAAGAGAAAGAAAAGAAGAGGAAGTTTCCACCTTCATCTTCTCCAGTTTGGTATCCTCCATCGTTGAAGCTCCAAGGAGTGGCCTCACCAGCCTCGAGAGAGGCGGTGGGCCTAAGAAAGTCGAGCAGTCCATGACAGAGAGGGAGTTCACCTTTCTTTCTGTCGCTATAGCAATTTCCTGTTATATCTTTATATTTGGTGATGTTATCACAATGATACGTTGGATGATATTGCCCAGCCATGAACTGTTTTAGGTGGCTTGGGTTTGATAGATGATGTTATTTTGTGTACTTTTTAATGCATACTATGGCTTTTCCAGTGTTTATCATGATTCCATGCTTTGCTTCTGCTTTATCATTCCCTTAAAGTTGTAAGAGCTTAGGGTTGTAAGTGCTTCAAAAGTTAAGCGTTACTTTAAACGCCTTCGAGAGTGGCCATTCTTTAAGTGTATGTTGGGGTTAGTAATCGAGAGAGGTAGCCCTAGAACCCTCATAAGCAATGGAGTGACTGTTGAGAGACATACTCTAACCTACCTTCGAGATAAGTGATAGGTTTCAAGGGCTAAAAAGGATAGTACGTGAAGGGTAGGAGAGTGTTATGAGTTTATGCCGAGAGGTATGGCTGTAGCATCTTGACTCCCAGTTTCCTGGCTATAGATAGATTATGAGCATTCTTAGTAAATCTCGCCTATCATAGAAGATAGCTGAAGAGCCTTAGCATTGTTATGGAGCTTAAGTTAGATTGTCCATCATTCCCAGCCAGTCATTCCGTAGTGAGTTTCACATACGAAAGGGGACCTATCTATCATATTCTTATCTCATCTTTTTCTGCATTGTTTTGCTTCAGCATTATTATACATCATCTCTTTTACTATACCATTGTCACCTGCAAAAAGTTCAAGCTTTATTGTTACAGTAACAGTGAATACCTCCAATCCCTGTGGAGATGATACTCCCTCATCACTTTATTACTCGTTCGACATGTATACTTGCACCATTTGCGTATCATTTATAGTCACTACATGAACGCAACAAGTTTTTGGCGTCGTTGCCGGGGATTGGCAATTGGTTGTTTACGGGTTTTGTTTTTATCGTTTGTTCTTTTTGTTTTAGTATAATCTTATTTTAGTTTTTTTGTTTTTGTTTTCTTTTTAAGTGTCTTGCTAGTGTATGACCAGAAGGCGACCTAGAGGACCCTTGCAATCACCTATTTATGAGATCGAGCATTTGTTGAGACTTAGGAGACGTGTTCGACGAAAAGAGACTAGAAACATGGATGGAGAAATACCACCACCTCAAGGTAACGGAGATGCTATGGAAAATGGCTAGGGAGCAACAGCTCGACCACGAGCTATTAGGGATCATTTAGCTCCTATCTTGGACGATCTCTATCCCGGAATAGTAGCTCTAGAAATTCAGGCAGCCCAGTTCGAGCTTAAATCTGTCATGTTCAACATGTTGAACACTATTGGTCAGTTTGGGGGTATGCCACACGAAGATGCAAGACAACATATATGTGCTTTCTTGGAAGTTTGTGACTCGTTCAGACAGCAAGGAGTGCACGAGGATGTGCTAAAGCATAAATTGTTTCCATATTCTTTACGTGATCGAGCTAGAGCATGGCTAAGTGAAGTGCCAACTGGATCAGTGGGGACTTGGACAGATCTATGCAAAAGTTTTCTGCTACGATATAATCCACCAAATAGAAACACTCAATTGAGAAATGATATAGCTTCTTTACTTCAAGCTGATGACGAATCCATGTATGAGTGTTGGGATCGATTCAAGGGATTATTGAGGAAGTGCACAAATCATGGCTTTCATGACTGGACCCAAGTGGTTATGTTTTATAATGGGGTAAATGCGCCTACAAGGATGATGCTAGATGTTTCAGCAAATGTTACCTTGTTAGACAAATCACCGGAGGAAGCATTTGACATTCTTGATAGGGTTGCCAACAATGATAACCGGTTTCTGACCACAAGGCTTGGAACGGGGAGGAGAACCCAAGTAGCTCGAGACAGTGAAGCTGATGACTCGGTAGCCACCTAGTTAGCCGCTATAACAAATATGCTAAAGAACCTCCAACGTCCCAATAAAGTCAAGGAAGTGAAGTCTGCAACCTCATGTCTCGGATGTGATGACAATCACCATTTGAGTGAATGCCCTGACAATAAAGAGTTAGCCAACTATGTGGGAAATTATCACCGCAACAACAATCCATACTTCAATACCTACAACTCAGGATGGCGTCAGCATCCAAATTTCAGTTGGGGTAATCAAGGGCACAGTAATTCTGCACAGCCAGCGCCATAGCAAAATTAGATCGAAGCACCATCTTCTAACCAGATGATGCCTTGGCAAGGTCACAAGGGGAAAGCATCTTCATCGAATAGTTCGTTGGAGAATACATTCAAAGAATTTATGGCTATGACAAAAGACTTCATGGGAACCACGAAGGTTTTGCTACAGGATCATGCAGCAAACATCAAAAATCAATGAGCCTTATGGAAAAGTCATAGTTCATCTCTCCGAGCCTTAGAAACACAAGTTGGCCAAATAGCTCAAACCTTGCATACACGTCCACAAGGAAGTTTTCCTAGTGACACTAAAGCCACTAAGCACCATAGCAAGGAACAATGCAGCGTACTCACATTAAGGAGTGGCAAGGAAATTAGCAAGGAAGACAAGTTTGGGGGAAACGAGAAGGAGGACTCTCAGCCCAACTTGCCTCAAGAAGAAGAAAACTCACAAGATCCTTCAGTTGAAGAGAAGGGTGAGGATGTCATAGCAAAAGAAACACCGGAGGAGGAGCCTGCTTTCGCTACAGCAAAAGATGTAACTCCACCAGTTCAGACAGATGTAGTTAGACCCGCTCTTCCTTTTCCACAACGGTTCAAGAATTAGAAAGAAGACCTTCAGTTCCAGAAATTTGTGAATATCCTGGACAAATTACATATCAATGTCCCATTTCTAGAGGCCATTGATTAGTTGCCAACATATGCCAAGTTCCTCAAGGATATAGTCACAAAATAGAGGAAGGTTGAGAAACAAGAGACTATCACTATAGCAGAAGAATGTTATTCTATGTGGAGCAAGCTACCACCTAAGAAGAAGGACCCATGTAGCTTTACTATCCCATGTTCTATTGGCGACAAGTTTGTTGGAAGAGCACTTTGTGACTTGGGATCAAGTGTTAACTTAATGCCCAAGTCGATTTTTCTGAAACTAGAAATTTGAGAGGCATAACCCACCAAGGTTGTGCTACAGCTGGCAGATTATTCTCATGTTCGTCTAGAAGAGAGAGTTGAAGATGTTGTAAAAGTGGAAAGATTTATCTTTCTAGTCGACTTCTTGATCCTCGACTGTGAAGCTGATAGCAACACACCCATTATCTTGGGTAGGCCATTTTAGCCACCGAGTGAGCTTTGATCGATTGTGAGAAGGGTGAATTTACGATCCGAGTGGCTGATCATACGGTCACGATCAATATTCATGACACCCTCAAGTATGCAGACAAACCAAGAGTATTGTATAGAGTATGATTGATGAGTTTTGTTGTAGCAATGAGATGCAAATGGAGGAGTTTGAAGCACTCTGCAAGGATGATGATTCTGACCAAGAAGAGCTCTCAAGGGAATTGGAGCAGTCTAGTCGATTCGAGGCTAGACCAGGCACACACTTTGAACCTCTTGATTTTTCTGAATTTGTAACTCCTAAACCTTCCATTGAGCATGTACCTTCTTTAGAACTGAAACCTTTGACATCGCATCTTAAATATGTTTACTTAGGGAGCAATGAAACTTTTCCTGTAATAATTTCATCTAGTCTCACACCTAAGCAAGAAACTAGTTTAGTAAATATGTTGTTACAGCATTAAAAGCAATAGGGTGGACTATGGCTGATTTGAAGGGTATAAGCCCTGCTATTTGTATGCACAAAATTTTGCTTGATGATTGTCACAACAATTCAGTTGAGCCCAAAGGAGACTAAACCCAATTATGAAGAAAGTAGTGATGAAAGAGATAATCAAGTGGCTGGATGCTGGAGTAATCTACCTGATATACGATAGCTCATGGGTTAGCTCGGTGCAATGTGTACCGAAGAAGGGAGGCATGACCGTGGTAAGCAACAAGGAGAATGAGCTATTCCCTACTAGAACCGTCACGAGGTAGAGGATTTGCATTGATTATAGGAAGCTCAACAAGGCAACCAAGAAGGACCATTTTCCTCTCCCATTCATTGATCAGATGTTGGATCGACTAGCGGGCAAAACATTCTACTGCTTCCTCGATGAGTATTCTGGTTAGAATCAGATTGTTATAGCACAAGAAGACCAAGAGAAGACGACTTTCACATGCCCTTATGGAACTTATGCTTTCCGGAGAAAGCCCTTTGGTCTTTGCAATACTCCAGCAACATTTCAAAGATGCATGCTGGCTATCTTTTCAGACATGGTCGATGATTTTTTAGAAATTTTCATGGATGACTTCTCGGTCTCCGGAGATAACTTTGACACATGCTTGGGAAATCTCGCCAAGGTCCTAAAGAGGTGTGAGGAAGCTGACTTGGTGCTCAATTGGGAAAAGTATCATTTCATGGTAACGGAAGGAATGATCTTAGGCCACAAGATTTCGAAGCAAGGGATAGAAGTTGACAAAGCAAAGGTCGAGGTCATTGAAAAACTGCCTAAGGTCATACTTGATAGGCTCTAAGGTCATAGTTCATACCGATCACTCAACCATTAGGTACTTAGTGACTAAAATGATGCTAAACCTAGACTTATTAGGTGGATACTCTTGCTACAAGAATTTGACTTAGAGGTTAGAGATAGGAAAGGATGTGAGAACCATGTAGCTGACCATTTGTCTAGGCTAGAAAATGTCATCACGCAAGGTAGTAAAACTAAAATTAAGGAGGAATTTCCCGATAAGAAACTATTAGCTGCTACAACAATTCTGTGGTATGCTGATATTGTTAATTATCTTGTTAGTGGTATTTTGCCTCCGTATTTATCTAGCCAGGGACTCAAGAAATTCAGACATGACACAAGATTCTACTACTGGGATGAACCATACTTGTTCAAGCAATGTCCTGATCATATTATAAGGAGATGTGTTCCAGAAGAGGAATACAATAGAATTATGTACCACTGTCATTCATTACCATGTGGAGGGCATTTTGGTGGTGCTAGAGCTGCTGCTAAGGTTCTTCAAGCAGGCTTCTTTTGGCCTACACTTTTTAAGGACGCACACGAGTTCTACAAGACTTGTGACAGATGCCAAAGAACGGGGAACATCTCCATGCGGAATTAAATGCCGTTGAAAAATATTCTAGACCTTGAATTCTTTGATGTGTGAGGAATTGACTTCATGGGTACGTTTCTTGCATCATATAGAGATCTATATATTTTGCTAGCAGTCGACTACGTGTCAAAATGGGTGGAGGTTGTTGCCACTCCAAGGAACAACTCCAAGACAGTCATGAGGTTTCTTCACAAGATCATCTTCACTAGATTCAGAGCACCCCGAGCCATAATCAGTGATGAAGGAACTCACTTTGACAACAAGCTTATTGCTAAAGCATTGCATCAATATGGAGTCAGTCACAAGATTGCTACAGCATATCATCCGCAGACAAATGGACAAGCTGAAGTTTCCAACCATGAAATCAAGCAAATCTTGGAGAAGGTGGTGAATCCTAAGAGAAAAGATTGGTCCCCCAAGTTGGATGAAGCACTGTGGGCATATAGGATAGTCTTCAAGACGCCTTCAAGCATGTCACCCTTCAAGCTTGTATTTGGCAAGGAGTGCCACTTACCGGTGGAGCTTGAGCACAAAGCTTATTGGGCAATCAAGAAACTCAACATGGATGCCCAACTTGCTGGTGAGAGGAGATTGCTAGAGCTTAACGAGCTGGAGGAATTTAGAGCCCAAGCATATGAGAATGCTCGTATTTACAAGGAGAAGACCAAGAAATGGCATGACAAACACATTTTGCCAAGGCATTTTTCAGAAGGGCAACAAGTTCTTCTCTACAATTCAAGGCTAAAGATTTTTCCTGGAAAGCTGAAATCGAGATGGTCCGGGCCATTCATCATACACAAGGTGTACCCTCATGGCGTAGTGGATATCAAGAAGTTGGACGGCGATGAAGTTTTCAAAGTCAATGGCCAACACCTGAAGGTGTACAGTGGAGCCCCTATCCTCAGAGACAAGTCTTACCTGGATCTTCATGATCCATGAAAGTTTGCATCTCTAAACTCTATCTTTCATGATATAACATGTCAATAAATAATGCTTTTCTTTTTAGTCTAGTTTTGTGTTATCTTTGATTTTAATTTTCATATCTTTTCGCGTGACCCTCGTACAAAGGCTTTCTCTTTCCTAGTAAAATGTCAGGTACAAAGGCAGGGGAGCACGCTGTCCATAGGGTTGGTAGCAAGGGAAGAAGTACATGGACTTTGTTTTTATCGAATTTTTGAGGGACGTAAGAAAAAAGGGGAAAGGTAAAGATAATTGTGGTTTTATCCGAAAAGAGGGGAGTTGAATTAAAAGAGAGAAAAAAATACAAAAAACATGAGAGAGAATATTCATCTACTTAATGAGGAGAAACCCTAGCCACATAAACCCATATTCTCTCTCTAGCCGTCTGCCATTGCATTAACTCAAATTTTTTTCTCTCCCTTAAAGCCGACACACGTCCCCATCACCTCCCATCTCTCATTAACTCATCAGTTTTCCCCACCTTTTTCAACTCCCAACACTTTCTTCATCATTCTTCTCCTTACCTTCTTCGTCTTCTTCAAACACTCAAACACTTTCCCCCCAAATTTCGATTCTCTCCTCAGACACAAAAAAACCCTCACTATTTTATTTCCTACACACACATTCACTCCTCCCAACTTCTTAGAAAAAACACAATGGCTCGTTGCAAAAATGCCCCTGAGACTTCTGATCGTCCCACACAACGTCGAATCCTGGAAATTCCTAAATTTTTTGACGAGGCAGCCAAGGAGAGATGGACAAAGCTCAAGGACAGAAATGTTCTTCTAGAAATAGGGTTTAAATACCCTCAAGAAGAAGAAGAAGACTAGTTTGACTAGTCCATAATGGACGTCATTGGCACCCATGGATGGAAAAACTTTGGTGCCCATCCTGAAGAAATTTGCTCTTCACTGGTGAAAGAGTTTTCTGCCCACTTGACGAGTCTAACCCATTCCACAGTTCACGTGCGCGGAGAGCAAATCAAATTTACTGCTACAACAATCAACAAGTTCTATGGACTGAAGCATACTATGAACCCTCACACTTCTTTTGTGATGACAATGGACGCGCATACGCAACGAGAGGTGCTGGAGGACATTTTCTTTCAAGGAACGATGCTAGATAATAAAAAGTCAGTTGAGAGAGGACGCCTCAAACCAGAGGCTAAGGTATGGAATCACGTTGTGAGGCATAAGCTCATGCCCACACTACACACTGCTACTGTCCATATTGCTCGATTGTTTCTAATTCATTCCATAATACATGGTAGACAAATTGATATAGAAAAGATAGTAGTGGATGAGGTATATGCTTGTTTGAAACGGCCCCATAGCCCCCTTGTTTTTCCTAATCTAATCATTGCCTTGTGCAAAAGGAAGGATGTCTTCATAGACGATCTTATAGATACATATGTTTCAGGAAAGACATGTTTGACCCCAGCACTTGTGATGGAACTCCGAGGATTATTGAAGACATGCCTCAACAAGCATTTGAGGGTGGAGCTCGAAGTTTTGCTATAGCAAGAGTGGCAGCACTGGTGGCGACTACAAAGGAACTGAGCTCTGAGCTCAATTTGATGAAGGCACATCAGAGGGTATACTTCAAATATGCCCAAAATCGTGATAGTGCCATAGCATCGTGCTTGAGCAAACTCCTGCCAGATCAGAATGTATCTTTTCCATTATTTCCAATGGAGTTATTGCAAGCCCCCGCCACTTTTACAGCACAAACAATGTCTCCCAGTGAACCCAGCTCCATCCCATCTACTGCAAAGAGAAAGACCCCGCGAAAGAAAGCACCAACAACTCCAACTGCCCATTCAAATCAAGAAACTCCATCTGTCCAGCCTACTACTGAAGAAACCGACCCAGCAACCTCTCCAGCCAAGAAGAGGAAACACACCCAAAAGGCAAAAAATCCTAAGTCTTCAAGACCAGAAATCTCACTCCCAGAACCAGAGCACGCATCAAATGACCCTGAGGAAACCCCTTAGAAGGAAGCTGCTATAGCACACGCAATCGAGCCGACTCCAACACAATCAAAGGATGCTACAACATCTAGTCAGAAAAGTCGCATCAAGCACACAGCTGGACGTGTCAGGCCCTCGTCTAGTGCTCAATCAGTCGCATCAAGGTTTGTGTGCTCGATGTCGTGATGGGTAGGAGGAGATTGATCACTTATTTTTCATATGCCCATTTGCACAAGGAATTTGGGATTGGTTTAGGCATTGGTGGGGGGTGGCTTTGCCAATGCCGAGGGCTTTCTCTAAATTTTTCCTCCCGGGCTTTCACTATTCTTTCATGGGCACCTTAAGGCATCTGTGGGTTTCGAGCATTGCAGCATTGTTGGGGTCTCTATGGCTTGCGCGAAATGAGTGTTTTTAATCGTAAGTTACTACCGGCTTCGGATATTTGCTTCTTGGCTAAACTGTGCTCGTTTTACTGGGTGAAAATTTTAAAGGAGGGGCTGTCCGTCAGTGAGTCCTTATGGTGGGATTGCCTGAGCTCGTTCAGTGAATTTGTAGCTTCTAGGCCATGTCGTGTGGGGGTGAGTTGGGAGCCTCCGATTGGGGACGCACTGAAATTTTCGGTTGATGGTTCTGCTCATGGTAAGCCAGGGCCTGCGGGTTTTGGGGGCGTCTTGCGTGATGCACAAGGCAGAATTCTAGCTCTCTTCTCGGGTCCTCTTGGTTCCCTTGATTCCAATGTAGCGGAATTACAGACAATTGCTTTTGCGTTGACTTTCTTTACAACTTCTAAATGGGCATCTCGTCCTCTCGTGGTGGAGTCAGATTCCAAAATTTCTCTTGGTTGGGTGTTGCATTTGGATCGGTGACCTTGGCGTCTGTGGGAGGTTTTTGGTTTGATCGATCAAACATGTCTCACTCTAGGGTCCGTCTGCTTTAACCACATTTTCCGTGAGGCGAATGGGTTAGCAGATGCTTTAGCAAAGGAAGGAGTAACGCGAGCATCTTTATTTCAGGCTTGTGTATGATTGTTTGACTATGTGAGGGGCGTTTTGTTTCTCTGTTTGTTTTGTTAACCTTTTGTCCACGTGTCATACTCTTTTCCTCCGTTAGGCTTAGGGAGGTTTTTAATGAGGCACACATGTTTCTCGAGTTTTATATTTCCCCCTTTAATATACAACTTTTTCTCGATAAAAAAACTAGTGTCACCTTCTAAGAGTCTATTACAACAAAAATAAACCAACATACTTTGAGTTTTTATCGACCTTGTCTTGTCTCCCCAAGCTTGATTAATAATCGGCTTTACCCTACTAAAAGTTCGAATGAAGAATTTTGACCAATCTCTAGCAAGATCTTTGCATCATCTAGCCAAAAAACAACCCGAACAAATCTCAGAAAAACCTCATATGAATAATTGATCGAACCGAGTAGTAAAAATTTACCTACGAAAACATTGCCCTCGAGCTTTAAAAGGGCACTGCCCTTTGTGCTATTTCTTAATGGCATTTTTTGTGTTCATTTTGGGGTCGACTCCTCCCAGCCTTTTATAGGCAATTGGGGGATGAAATGGACACCTGCGTGGCGTCCACATGCTTCTTTTTTTTTACTTTTTTTTAATAATAACATATAATAATACTATAAAATAATATTATTTGGATAAAAATGTGTGATTATAGCTTGGACATAAAATGGGTATTAGAGGGTTGTGATTTTGCAGATACATGAGATAGTTGAATGCAAACAAAGAAGCTAAGGATGATCCTTTGTTGTGCCATCTACTGATGGAGGTCCAAATCCAATACAAGGAGTAAACTTCAACAAGAATTCATATCTAACAAGGTTCCTAAACCGATCTATGTTCTAGACGTGACGACGAAGACCGAAGAAGAATTCCGCTCAAGATTACGTCTAATCTCCTTCACTTTTCTTATTATGTTCTTTTATTAATGTTGATGATATATAATAACAGTTTTATTAGTTCAACCATGAACTAAAAAGATAAAGCTTTGGTTTATTATTTTCTTAATCGGTTTTAATATTTTTATTGTTGACTGTTTATATTAAGGTGTTTTATATCTAATTAGTTCATTTAGCGAGTGTTATAGACATAGATGCTTGCCTCATACGAGACTTATATACAAGTTGATGCTTAGGAGATTTTTGCTAAATTAGGTTACCTATAGAAATATAGTGTCTTATTTCCAGGTTCTTATATTGGAAGGTGAAGAACTACATTAAACGCCACTTTCAAGCCCTCAAGTTCCCCATGACAAATAGACCAATGCATAAAACAACAAAATAAAAATCTGCTAGCCATGACAACTGAGTTTCCCGCTTTCAAGCCATCAAGTTCCCCTTCTTCTGTTCTAGTTCTCAAATCTCGCTAAAGTCATGCTCGGTTGTGGTTTCGATGGTGTGGAAACCCCCTCTGAGGAACATCGTCGGTATTCTCAAAGGTTTGGTCAAGGCGGTGGTGATGGGCGGCAGGCAATGGGTGAGGGTAGGAAGTTGGACTCTTGTGATCAATGCTTTGGCTTGGGTATCGTTATCTCTCTTAATCCCTGTCAAATTTTGCTGTGGAAAGTTGCTTCACCCCCACCTCACGCGTGGGTTGATCGACAGAAGCCTCTCTTACTTCATTCCGAGGAGCTCAAATCGAAGTTCGACTACGATGGGTTATCCTTATCCCTCTAGCATAAAGAATATGGGTTGTTTAGGTTCTGTTTTCCCCCTTGGTAAAGCGATGTTGATCATCAACACCGGTGTAGTCCAAACCTTTGAAGTGAGCATCATTGATGGGGAAGGAGCTTCTGGCCGGTTGCTGGGAAGAGATGTGCATGATCTCGAGGGTAAAGACTTATTTGACTGTTGGTTTCAGCATGTTTTGTTGATTATTAACCTTTGTTTTCGCTTTTCAAGGATGGTCAGTTATGTCTGCTCTTAAAGTTGATTTATCTTCTTTCAAAGCGCTTTTTCCCTGTTTTTTGGGGATATTGTTTCCTCATATGAAAGATATCACTAGTTTTCCTCTGCCCTATACAAGATTTTATGAATATTCAAATATAAAAGTTAGCTTTTTGGAGAGTCAAACCTCGTCTAAGCAGGTAGGAGTCAAAGAACTTGGCATTGATCCATTCGGTAAACATATCACCAAAGTTGCATCCAGGTACATTGATGACAAATGTTCTCTGAGTGAGGAAATAGTGTTACGCGAAAAGGAAAGTCAGGCTAACCCAAGCTCTGTAAAATTCTCAGCAGACCAGGTCTCAAATGATTTCTATAGGGCGGGTAATCCCTTAGGGGGGTATCCGCAGAAAGAATTATCACTTTGTCCAGCACCTCTTTCGAGTAGGGTAATCCCTACCATCATCTTCAGCTTCAGACAGAATGTTGAGTCTGTTGCTGGCCTTTGTTCCCTCAACTTGTCTACCTCTAGGTCTGGGTTTTCGATAGCCACGAACAAGTTGACAATACCCAAGTATATCGACAAGGGAGTCTGCCTCCAAAAGGAGCTCTCACTTGGACATTGCATTCGATTTCCAATCCAAGACCCTTGGATGGCGAGGATGGTTGTTCTGCGGGCTTGGTTTTGTCTCAGTTTAAGGTTCTCCCATTGGCTTGGGTTTGTTGTCACTAAATTTTCACCTTAATTTTAAAAAATCCAAAAAAACAAAGAAAAAAAGAGAAAATCCTTTTTTTCCTTTAAATAATAAAAGGCTCACTTTTTAAATAAACAAAGACCCATCCTTAAAAGTCCATTTTAAGCCCATTTTTAAAGAAAATAGCAAGGCCCATTTTTAAATTGTAGCCTATCTTTTAAAGAAAGAAAAAAAATCTAAAAGAAAAAAAAGAAAATAATTCTAATAATCATGGTGTAAAATAAAGAAAAAAGAAATAAAATGAAGTGAAAAATAATAAATGTGATGAAAAACAACAAAAAAAGGGAAAATTGAAAGAAAATAAAAAAAGAAAAGAAAAAGGGGGAACCAGCGCCATGTGCCAGCGCGTAGGCTGCATGCGTGCGGGATACTTCCCCAGCAAACCCTCGCGACGAGCCTCCATGGTGGCCAACCGGCGTCTTCCGGCCACGGCTGTCGACGTTGTTGGTACCGGACTGTCCGCCTCGCCGTTTCCGACCCAATGCCACAGACCCCGCTCGCCGCCGTCGCCTGTGCTTGCCGGAATCTGTAAAAAAACAGAGTAAAAAAGTCAAACCCTATGCTCGAATCAAAGGGAAATCTGATCCTGAATTTGAACCAAATTGGGATATTCTTGAGGGTTTTTAGAGGATCAAGCCATGTGTCGGATTTAGGCTCCATTTTGGGGATTAAATCCCGATTTGACTTGAATTTGAAGCTCAAAATCAACTATAACCCCCTTCACCCATCTATTCAACACACAATTACAAGAAAAACACACTTGAAAAAAAGCAATTAGGCTTGGAAAATACGAAAAAAAATCTCTAAAACTTCTTCAAGGGTTGCTGGAAATTTTGAGTGGAAGTTCGAGTTTGGAAGTAATTTTTCGGAGGCAATTAGGAGGATTTCGAGAAGACCGAATCTGAGTTCTTCGTTCGTCTTTTTCGGTAAAATTTCGGTAATATCTCTAAAAATCTCTAAAAACACACTTTTTCTTGGTTGAATTTTTGTTTGTGGTTGTGTTTTTTGTGGATTCTAGGTTGTTTTTGAAGTTGGAAAATCATTTCACAATTTCGGTAACATTTTCGTTTTAATTCTCTGTTTTAAATTTGGTTTGATCTTTAAAAATATTTGCATGCTTAAAAAATATTGTTAAATTTGTTTTGATCTTTAGAAATGTAGAAATAAATTTTTAAGGTGTTTAAATTAAAATTCAAGAATAAAGTGAATAAATGTTGTTTAATTGAAAAAAAACATAAAGGTAGGGATTTAATTTGAAAAAAAAAACAATAATGCATGGGTGGAAATGATAAAGGGCTTAATTTTGATTAAGAAATATAGAAAGGATTTTTTGAAATTTAGATTTAATAATATATGTGTTGAGTGATTTTAAAAATAAAAAATAAATAAGATATTTTCTTTTAAAAATAAATAAGTCATAAAGTTTTTGTTTTTGAAAAGAAAAAAAAAATAAAAGTTTTTAAGGTAAAATTTTTAGGGTTTTAGGAGAAAATAAAGTTTTGAAAAAAGCTTAAAAGAAATTTTTTTAAAATAAAAGTTTATTTTAAAAAGGGTTTTATTAAAATAAAAAGCATAAAAATAAAATGAAAAAAAGTTTAAAAATAAGATTTTTTTGATATGGAAAATAAAAAGGTGAAAAAACAAAAAAAAAATGAAAAATGTAAAAAGAGTCTTGGCTTTTATAAAAAATTAAAAAAGTAAAAAAGAAATAAATGTTTTTTAAAGGAATAATAAAAAAAACACAAATGAAAATAATAAGTTGTTTGTTTGTCTTTTTTTAGAAATAGGAGAAAACTTAGGATTATGGACTAAAGCTTAGATATAGACATGTTTTGTTGAAAAATATTCTTCACAAAAAGATAAAGTACACTTAAGCATACTTAAACCTTAAATTAGGAATAAATAAAAGACTTAGACGTTTTTAGGGTTTTTTAAATAATCGAACTTAGAAATGAATAAAATTCTCAACACACTAAATCTCTTTGTTGTTTGAAAAGTGGAATTAATTTAATGCGGTGTCTTATCAAACGAGAATGACAGATTAGCGCTAGAAATGTTGGCGGTGATTAAAGTTCATCTCCTGAGCGATAAGGCTGTTAAATAGACTAATATTCATTAAATCAACAAGTAAAGTCGAACCTTCGTGAACTTGCAAATTCCAGTTTTGAAAATGATTTTAAAACCAATTAGGTACCAATTTTGGGTGTCGTGGGGGTGCCAACCCTTCCCACGCGTAACCGACCCTTGAACCCATTTTCTTGTTTTTCGCAGACCAAAATCGTTGTTTTATTAAAACAAAACGTTTTATTAAAATAACCCTATTTTTTAATAGTGATCCAATCACAGTTTTTTTCAAAAAATATTGGTGGTGACTCCGTTGATTTTTAAAAGTTTTTACTGCCAAAAAAGTCGAAGCCTCCTCCCTCCCTAAAAAGGTTGTTGCGACAGCTTGGCAACTCCGTTGTGGACTTGTTTTTGTTTTTAAAATTAAAATAAAAGAGGGCCAGTCCAAAAATTGGTTTTAAATGGTTTTTAAAAATTGATTTTTTAAAAAATATATGGAATTTGCAGGTTCATAATAGGTTCAATTTTTATCCGTTTAAATGAATATAACTCTATTTTATGCATTTAAGACTTAATTCCAAGCTCTATTCTCGAGCTTTGTCCCGTTCGTTTAAGTGGGGGGGAACACGCTTTGCTCATGTAAGAATATTGATTCTTTGTATGAGCCTAGCAAGTACCTTTGGGACTCATCCCCTTTGCCTTCGTAAGGATATTGATTCTTCAAGAAGGCTTTGGTGGTGAGTCATCCTGAGTTGAACTCGATTTGTTTGTAGCATATAATGGGTGAGAATCGATGGCCTTGCTACCCTTAGTAGAGGACAACAAGGACAGCTCGAGTACCTTTTTAGAACCAAACCAAGTTTGAGAATCTAGAGCCTACCTCTAATAGAGCCATGCGGAAAGCCTAGGGTGTTGAGTCACAGGAATAACCCGTGGAGACATGTCCTGAAATGTTGGAATGCCGACCCAAAATTATCGTGCATTTAAAATGTTTTTGATTGTTTCATTTGTTTTTTCCTTGCTTTGTTAACCTCTGTTTCCTATCTTGTTTATTTTGTATGTGCATCATTCCATATTTAGAAGTGGTTGGTTCTAGAAAATTGTTCAATTATGAATGGAAAGCTTTTTAAAAAAGGAGGAGGACCAAGCATGTGTCAATGTTGGCAACCGAAGCTGCATCTCAATGTCAGTACATTAAGCTCGTTGGAGAAGTTGGACCAAGGCTTATGTGGCTAGTTGAAGAAATCAAGGAGTTAGGCGCTCAAGCAGAAAAATATTTGTAATTAAAAAAGATGTAATAAAAAACTTTCAAATTTAATAAAGACCTTCCTTTCATGAGCAGATTTTCAATGGAATTGTTGGCCCTTCGACTGCATTCATGCATTTGCACTGCTTTGCTTGCTTTGTTGTTTGCTTTTATGAATTCATTTATGCATACATTCATTCATGTCATAAACTAACTTAAAAAACGACAGAAAATCAAAAATTGCTAAGATAACTCATAAATACAGTACACGAGTCCAAACTCGAGCAATGAACTCTGAGGAAATATTGAGAGCTTTGGAGGTGTACCAAAAGAACATTCAAGATAAACTAGAGAAAATGGAGGTTGATCGGAAACAACAAGTTGAGGCAGTTCATCAAAAGACAGTTAGTTCGATAGCTGCTATGCTAGGATTCAAGGACCCGGATGCGGTTGAAGAAGGAGGGAACACTACTGCCATTCCACGATTCCGATGAATGACCTTTAGGAGGGAGGCTGCTACTAAGGCCAAAACACCCATCCATGTAGCTGAATCTTCCTCTCATGTTCCAAATATGGAGGCCAATAACTACGAGGTGCCTGACCTCGATGAAATTGCTGATAAGGTTCGAGTTGAGAAGAAGTTGGAAGAAAAATACGGAAAGTTAGAGGGATGATCAAGACCTTCCAAGACGGAGCTACTCAAGGTGGAATGGATGCCAAGGATCTGAGCTTGGTAACTGATTCAGTTGCGCCACCAAAATTCAAGATACCAGATTTTGAGAAATACAATGGGACCACATGCCCATCGGCACATCTAACTATGTATTGTAGAAAGATGTCAATGTACCTTGATAATGAGAATCCGCTCATTCACTGCTTTCAAGACGGCTTAGTAGGATCTGTTGCACGTTGGTATTCACAACTAAGTCGGGTGAACATCAAATCATGGAGGGATCTGCCCAGAGCCTTCAGTGAGCAATACAAGCATGTTTCATACATGGTTCCAACCCGTTTGGTCTTGCAAGGGATAGAGCAAAAGCACCATGTGAGCTTACGACAATACGCACAAAGGTGGAGGGATGTAGCGGTACAAGTGCAGCCACCATTGCTAGAAAACGAGATCACCCCGATGTTTGTAGAAACACTAAAGGGTCCTTTTTACGATCGCATGCTCAGTCATGCTACGAAGAATTTTTCGGACATGCTAATGAACGACGAACTGATCCTAGCAGCCATGAAGTGCGGAAGTTTGGACAATGGGGAAACAAAGAAGACATATAAGAAGATGGATAACAATGAAGTCAATGCTACGAATGTCTATAACCCAATTATTCAACAAGTGTGGTGTTCAACAAGCCCAACACCTTCAACAAGTCCAACACCTCAGTTCCAACGGTTGCAAACGCCACAAAAGGAGAACGAAGATATCAAGGAAACTCGAGGCCCTACTTTCCTCCCATCTCAATAACCTACGTAGAGTTGTTTACTGAGTTGGTCAAATCACAAATGGTGTTGCCAAGACATGTTCCTCTGTTCTCACCTCCTTATCCACCGTGGTACGACGAGAAGGCCCAATGTGAATATCAAGCAGGAGTAAGGGGGCATATTATTGAGAATTGTACCGCATTCAAAAGGGTGGTGGATGATTTAAGGAAATTAGACATGTTATCATTTGAAATTTTCGAGGAAAAAGGAAACCCTTTGCCAAACCACCAAAAGACAGAGGTGAATGTCGTGCTTGAGGAAGAGAAGAGAGTGATCAAGGAATATGTTGAAGAGATTAATACGCCCATGAATTGGGTATGGGCTCAGTTAGTAGCGGCCGAGATATTAAAGGGAGAGAAATCAAAGATGAAGGTCGTTGAAAAACCATAGTGCGAATACCATGAAGCTGAAGGACATGAGATCTAGTGTTTCCTTGAGTTTAAACGAACGATTCAAGCCAAGATGGATAACAAGAAACTTGTTTTCTTTCAAAAGGGAGATGTTGAGCACGAATCATATGTGTGTGCGACGGAGGAAATTTCCGTTTGGAAGCTAGGAGAGGAAGTTAAAGAAGAAAGACGATGAAAGCCTTATCTTGTGGTGATCCCAGTGAAGAGGGATCGATTCAGTTTGGCCTTTAGGCCCAATAAATGGCAAAAGAAAGCTGAGAATTAGTAGGAAAGCATGAAAATGAAGTAGAAGGAAGAGGAAGTTGAGGGGAAGCCAATGATGTACCCACCTCTAAGCGTTACTTTCAAGGTTGGATGGCTTCTAAACCCTAATGCCCGCTTTGACGAGGAGGAGAAAGGAAAAGAGGAGTTATGTGAGGTTTTTGAGAATTTGAGCACTAACGCCATCACAGACGATGCGAAAGAAGAAAAAAATCTGTCCAAGATTCTCCCTTGTGCTGAACTGAAGAATTGGACCGTGGAAGTAGTTCCTCAAGTTTTTAAGACTACCACGTAGTAATTCTCAAAACCAACTCTTTTATCCTTAGGCCCTAGGGTAATTAGAGATCTTATGTAAAAAGGGTCTATTATCAAAACCATTATTCTAATTTCAATAAAAGATACATATTTTTTCAATTATATCTTGTGGCAAACTTTCTTTCGCAAAACCAAAAAAACCAAAAGATCATAAAAACCCAAAAGCAAAAAACAAATTCCTAAAAACATAATAAATCATAACATTTCATTCATTCATTCATTCTTTCTTGGTATATATTTTTTGTCTCTTTTTATTTGCAGGTATTTAGATATCAATGGTCTAAATAACTCTAAATTAGATTCTGAAGTTAATTTTGAATTACCACTATATTAAGAGGAAGTTGAGAGTATTAATGATGAAAAAGAGTATGATTTGTTTGATGATCTGCTCAAAATGGTAGAAGGAGAGGAGAAGCAAAATTTTCCCCACAAAGAAGAATTAGAGGTTTTGAATCTTGGGACTGAAGAAGAAAAGCGCGAAGTAAAGATCGGTACCACCATCTCAGTTAAGACACGACAACATTTGATTGAGCTTCTACAAGAATATAAAGACATCTTTTCCTGATCATATCAGGATATGCCTGGTCTCGACACAGAGATTGCCATGCATAGGCTTCCTATAAGAGAAGGATGGGAGCTAGTGAAGAAAAATCTTAGAAGAATGAAGGCTGATACACTCTTGAAAATAAGAGACGAGGTCAAGAAGCAGTACAATGCAGAATTCCTCGAAGTAGCTAAATATCCAGAATGGGTGGAAAACATCGTTCTAGTGCCTAAAAAGGATGGAATAGTAAGAATGTGTGTCGACTACAGGGATCTTAATAAAACAAGCCCCAAAGACAATTTTCTGCTTCCACATATCGATACCTTGGTCGACAATACAATTGGACATTCCCTTTTCTCGTTCATGGATGGATTTTCTGGATGCAATAAAATAAAGATGTGCCTAGAAGACATGGAAAAGATTACTTTTGTAACGCTTTGGGGAACCTTCTGTTATAAGGTAAAGCCTTTTTAGTTGAAGAACGCAGGGGCAACGTATCAGAGAGTTATGGTCAAACTTTTCCATGACATGATGCACAAGGAAATAGAAGTTTATGTGGATGATATGATCGCCAAGTCCAGAACTGAAGAAGAGCAACTAGTGAACCTGAGTAAGCTTTTTCAAAGATTGAGAAAGTTTCAGTTAAAGCTTAATCTTTCTAACTGCGCATTTGGGGTTACTTTGGGAAATTGTTAGGCTTTGTAATAAGTAGAAGAGGAATTGAAATCGACCCATACAAGATAAAGGCCATACAAGAGCTCCCACCTCCTTAAACGCATAAGGAAGTTCGAGGATTCTTGGGAAGGTTGAATTACATAGCCCGATTCATCTCCCAACTTACAAATAAATGTGATCCAATATTCATGTTGCTTAGAAAGAACAACCTCGGGACCTGGAATGAAGAATGCCAAGCAGCTTTAAAAAAGATCAAGGAGCAACTAACTAATCTTCTAGTGTTAATGCCACCCGTTTCGAGGAAATCGTTGATACTTTATCTAACAGTTTTTGAAAATTCAATGGGTTGTGTACTAGGGTAGCATGAAGAAACTAGAAGAAAGAAAAGGGCGATATATTACGTGAGCAAGAAGTTTACTGACTGTGAAACAAGATATACTCCAATTGAAAAAGGTGTGTTGCGCTCTAGTATGGGCCACTAAAAGGCGTAGGCAATATATGTTGTATCATACCACATGGTTGATCTCACGGTTAGATCCATTAAAGTTTATGATGGAAGCTCCAGCTCTATCAGGAAGAATAGCGCGATGGCAGATATTGCTCTTAGAATACGACATTCAGTATATGAATCAGAAAGCGATGAAAGGAAGTGTCATAATAGATTTTCTTGCAAGTCATGCACAAGACGATTATGATGCATTAGATTTCAGTTTTCCCCGATGAGGATTTGATGTGTATTGCGGAAAATGAAGAGTCGCCAATGGAATCTTGGGCCATGCATTTCGATGGTGTTGTAAATGCTTTAGGACAAGGTATTGGGGTAGTTTTGGTTTCGCCAGAAGGAGATCATTATCCTTTTACTTGTCATTTGAAATTCTTCTACACCAATAATATGGTAGAACATGAGGCATGCATATTGGGCCTAAGGGAAGCCATCGACAGAAAAATTCGAAAGTTTAGAGTCTATGGGGATTCAGCATTGATCATCTACCAAACACGTGGCGAATGGGAAGCAAAAGATGCAAAATTGATAGAGTATCACAAGTTGGTCCTTGAGTTAGCTAAATAATTCAAGGTGATCACTTTTAAGCATCTCCCAAGAGAAGATAACCAGATGGCTGATGTGTTAGCTACTTTGGCTGCCATGTTTAAAGCAAGCGAGGGTTCTGAGATGATGCCCATTAAGTTACAAATGATGGAGTCCCCAGAATATTGTTACAATATAGAAGAAGAAGAAGATGGTTTATCGTGGTATCGTGATATCTTGCAGTAAATAAAGATTCAGCAATACCCAGCACATGCTACATAAAATGAAAAGAAGATGATCAAGAAAATGGCATCAAGATACATCCTTGATGGAGAGATCCTTTAAAAATGATGTTGAGACCAGGTACTACTAATATGAGTGGATGCAAAAGAAGCGCAGTTGATTTTGGAAGAAGTCCATGACGGAAGTTGTGGAACCCACCCTAGTGGTTTCACTATGGTAAGAAGAATTATGCGTTCGGATATTATTGGTCGACAATGGAAAGGGGATTGCATTAATTATTCCCATAAATGCCAAGTTTATGCTGACAAGGTTCACGCGCCTCCCCAGTCTCTTCGTGTCATGTCGTCTCCATGGCCGTTCTCTATGTGGGGCATAGATGTTATTGGACAGATTCATCCGAAAGCGTCAAATGACCATCGCTTTATTCTGGTAGCTATCGATTATTTCATAATGTGGGTGGAAGCGACCTCATATGAAATGTAACTAGGTCTATTGTTTGTAATTTCTTAAAAAGGAGATCATTTGTCGATATGGTCTACCAAAAAGCATAATCACTGACAATTCCTCTAATTTGAACAACCGAATGATTGCTGGGGTCTGTGAGAAATTTAACATTAGGCATCGCAACTCAGTAGTATATCGTTCAAAGATGAATGGAGTAGTAGAAAAAGCCAATAAGAATATTAAGAAGATAGTTGCAAAGATGATTGATACGTATAAAGATTGGCATATCGAACAATGATATGAATATCTACTAGGGTAACTCCGTTTTCATTAGTATATGGAGTTAAAGCAATGCTACCAATTGAGGTGGAGATACCGTCGTTGCGTGTCTTGATGGAAGACAAGTTTGATGAAGCATGTTGCGTGTAAAAGAGTCTATCGCAATTGTAGTGCAAGTGTACACGACGCAAGTAGTAAAGTGATACAAAGTATCGGATATCGTCTCCACAGGGATTGGGCTAATGACTTCACCTTAGTTTACTGCACGAAAGTAAAGAAAATAATTAAGAAAGATGTCACGAAAATAATAAGGAAAATCGCAAATAAAATAATTGAGATATCAAGAATGAGAGAATGGGCTGGTATTGAATTGCTCGGTAGTGCAGGTATTGAATTGCTTAGGATCTCCAGTTCTGTCGTCGCTCCGTCGTCGATAGCACCTGTCGCGGCGGCTGTCCGTTAGCTGTCGCGGCAGCAGACACACCAACTCCGTACTTCAAGCTTGGCAAGAATCCCAGATCTGCCTTGGCCTATCCCTAGGTCCAAGTCTGTCGATGATCACGTCTTTGATGATACCTCCCGGCGTGAATCGAAGGATGAACACCGATGTGTATGAATTCTTCTTTAGCCACTTAACCTTGCCCTATCCCTAGGCACAAGATAGTTCAACTATAAACTAGAGAACTCGCTCTTATTTCTTTCGTATACTTAACTCTCCCGATGCTAAGTAAATGGATAACCTCACAATGCTCTCCCGATGCTCTTGCAAGATGTTAAAACCAAAATAAGAGAACTTGAAGTTTATTTTATTGAACTGAAAAATCCTAAAACAAAACAACCCTTGCAACTACTTTACAAAACAACTCGTAGCCCTAGGGGGAATTTAGAACATGTCGGTGACGGGTAAACGACAGGGGGTTTAGGTTTCGGTTATGGGGTAATCGGGTGTGTCTCCTAGGTTAAATCTATGCCCTTATATAAGCTTTGGGCTCAAGTCTTCTAAGGTAACAAGGATTACAACTTTAATTAAAAGTAAGATTCTAATAAAGACTAAATCTATAAAGACTCCTACTTTCCAGCCGCATCCTTGTTTCTAGGAATTTCCTCTCCTTGAGCTTTGGCTTGACATATCTTTTGATCCGGGGCTTGGAAAAATATGTGGCTTTCACACGACAGACGAGCAGATTTTTCTCTATCTATCGAGGTCCACTTTGCTTTTCCTTTTCATAAGTTTGTTGTCACCATGCTGTCACGACAGGTCCATGGCAGCTTCGTCTTCTTCGTCTGCTTGTCCAGTTCAGCTTTCCTGCTTCTCTGCCATGCGCCTGCCTTCAACGTCTACTATGGCAGCTACCTGCGAAAATAGCCATCTTTTAGTAGAATCCGTGCTTTTAATCCATTTGTGATGTTTTACTGAAAACTAACCTAAATGCAATGCAATGATGCTTGAATGCAGCAGAAATATGGGTTAAAAAGGGTGTAAATAATAGAACTTTTACACACTCAACACACCCCCAAACTCAAGTTTTTACTTGCCCTCAAGCAATTAAACCTAAAAGAAAAATGAAAATTTTTGTGTTGGCCTTCAAACAGTGAACTGTCCCTTACCCGTCGCTCATTCTCTATGGCGGCAGCAACCTGTCGGAAAGGTTAGGATCTGTCCGGAATCTCCCTATAGCTCTCGTGCAGTGTGTGCATGCTTGTGAACAGTTATATGCTAAGACTCTCTTAGTTTCACTAGAATATTCAACTTCTTAACTTGAATTTTTATGCCAAAGTTTATTTTTTTAGAAGGCACATTTTCATGCTTCTTTTTCTTTCTATTTTTCAAGCTAAATTTTTCTAGAGCCAGTTTTGGGCACCTCTAGTTAGCTTCCTAGAGCCAGTTTCGGGGACCTCTAGGTTTTTGAGTTTCTTTTGCTAAACTTCTTTCCTAGAGCCAGTGTTAGGCACCTCTAGGGGCTATTCAAGTTCTAAGCTTCCTATTCTAGTTTGGCTAAAAGAAATCTACGCAATATAACAGTCACAAAGGTGTTTAAGTTTTCAGAATTATAGAAAGGCTCTAAACTTCTCCTTATCCTGTCCTAAAGATGCTGCCACGACAGAGCCGTCATGACAGGTAAGCTAACTTCACAGTTTTAAGCCAACAGTTTTATATTTTCTGATTTTTTTTATAAGAGAACTTAAATAAATAATAAGACACAACAAATAATAAAAGATGTGCATAAGACTCCATTAATGATGGAGGGTTGCCACCCCCAAACTCGAGGGTTGCATTGCCCTCAATGCAAAATGACATGAAAAGATAAAAAAAATAAAGAAAAGTACATCACAAGAGATAAAGGCAGGCAGCAGTAAAGGAAAAATAAAAACTTAAATTTTAGTCGTTGTCCTCGTTGCTGCTGCTGACACGGATCTGACGGCGGCGTCTGGGCTGTGGAGGCTGCTGGGCAGGTTCAGGGGCAGGTTCAGGGGCAGGTTGTTCCTCGAGCTGGACATCGGAACTGCTGCCACTGTCCCATGAGCTGCTGGTGGTGGTGCTAGCTTTGGGCAGCCTTTTCTTGTTTGCCACGTGTTTAATCCGCTTGACCGGCGTAAACTCTCTCTCTAAATTCCTCCGGATCAGAGGGCTGTCATCAGAGGTAGGCCGCTTTGTTCCTCTAGGAGAGGTATCTGTCGGTGGGCTGCCTGCTGCCGTCGGGGCAGGTGATGTGGTGGAGGCGGTAGAGTGGGAATGTGGAGAGCCGGGTGGGGTGGGTGTGTGAACAGGGGTGTGGACAGGAGTGGGGATACGAAAATAATGGGCAGGAAAAGTAGGGAATTGAATATCGGGAAAATTTAAAGTTTGGGTAATAAAATTTACCGTTGAGTTCGTGAAGTCCTGAATGAATGTCATCAATCCCATTTGTCGCTCCTCTACCCGTTGTAACGTAGCAAGGAGGAGGGCGGACGGGTCTGTCGGAGCGGTGGCGGCTGCAGGTTCCGGGACAGGCTCCTCTGATGATTCTGCGGGGGAGCCGGCAGGGTTGAAGGAGGAGACAGGTGTAGCCACGATCAGCTCCATGAGGTTGTTGATGTTATTGTCTGTCCAACCTCTGCCCTTCCTTATTTTGTCGGAGGGATCCTCGGGTACAACAGCACATCGGCAGAGGGAAGTTATGGTGAACGGCATGCAGAGGCGTGAATCGGAGCGGAAGGCACAGTCCAGGATGCTGTCCCTCATATATCTGCCCACATTGATGGGCCTGTCATGCATGATGGAGTGAATAAGGGCCAGCCGCTGTCGGTTGACTGTCGTGTGGTGGGAAGACGGCAGGATACTCTTTTTGATGAAAGCGTTCCACAGTTTTGCCTCCGGTAGGAGCTTCCCCCTGTTGACGGAGTGGGGGTTCTTCTTGCTTGTTGTCCATGATGTTTCCTCCTCTGTCAACTCCACCATGACAGCATCATAAGCGGTAGCATCGAGGGTGTCTAAAAATTTCTGGTGAGCATCATCATCGGGGCCAAAGAAAAGGCCAAACATGTGATTAATGCTGTCGGCAGTGAAAGGCACTTGCACTCCTCTAACGGTGACGGATGTCGCCGTTCTGCTGTCTATGGCCGCGTAGAACTCCCGGACCAAGGTGTCGTTTAGCTCTGCCGATTGTTCAGCAAAGTGTTCCCATAGCAGATTCTGGATAGCTCTAGCAATGAAAGGCCAGAGTCCCATGTTGGGTGCTTTGCGGATGTAAACGAACCCACGTTCTTCCCATAACTCCTTGTTGGCAAAGGGCGTTGCTGCTGCTGAGGAGGATGCTGAGGCAGCACTACGGCGGGTCTGTCTAGTAGACATGATGGTTGCAAGGGTTGTGAAATCTGAAGAAAACAAATAAAACTAGAGGAGAAAACAAAGAAGAATAAGCAGAAGTGAGAAAAAATGAAAATGAGAATGGGGTTTTATAGCGGTCGAGTAGCTGCCCATTTAATGCCGCAACGGCAGGCGTGAAGAACGGAGCGGCAGATTGGATTTAGCGTGTCTGACGCGTCTGACACGCATTTAAGTGTCTGTTACGCGTCTACCGCATGCTTCTACGTCTACCATGTCAGTCTGTTGACAGCCTGTCATATCCGTCCGCGGCGGCAGCCGAAACAACAGGTTTCCATAAATGGGCTTTATTGGGCTGATGGATGGGCGGTGGGCTTGGGTCACTTCTCCTTTTCTTCTTGACTTCTTTATTTCCTAAAAACTGATAAAAATAAAACAAAATATTATTTGAATAAAATAAACCTAATTCCTAATAAATAATAATAATAATGATAATAAAATAAAAATTAAAATTAGGTTAAATTAGGTTAAATTAGGGGTGCCTTGTGGGGCATCTCCTAAAGTAACCACTTCCTGTATTCCTGGGGCTTCAGTCCCCTAATAATGCTTGATGCGCTGTCCATTGACTTTGAATTGGTGTCCGTCTTTTAATGATTGTATCGTGATGGCACCATGGGGAAAAACTTGAACCACTTGGAACGGGCCAGACCATCTAGACTTTAGTTTTCCTGGGAAGAGTTTAAGTCTAGAATTAAATAACAACACAAGCTGCCCTGGGCAGAACTGTCATGGCAGCAGTTTCTTGTCGTGCCACTTCTTAGTCTTTTCCTTGTAGATCCTTGCGTTGTCGTAGGCCATTGTCCGTAATTCTTCAATCTCGTTTAGATCTAATAACCTTTTCTGGCCCGCCTTGTCCAAGTCCATATTCACTGCCTTGATTGCCCAATATGCTTTGTGCTCGATCTCGACAGGCAAGTGATAGGTTTTCCCATAAATCAGTCGGTATGGAGACATGCCCAATGGAGTTTTGAATGCTGTCCTATATGTCCATAATGCATCATTCAGAAGTAAAGACCAATCTTTCCTAGTTGGTTTAACCATCTTCTCAAGAATGTTCTTTACTTCCCTATTGGAAATCTCAGCCTGTCCATTGGTCTGAGGGTGGTATGATGTCGCGATCCTGTGCTTGACACCATATTTCTTCAAGGCGGCAGCAATTACCCTATTATCAAAATGTCTCCCTTCATAACTAATAATCGCCCTAGGGATGCCAAATCTAGAAAAATATTTTTGTGCAAAAACTTTTGGACCGTCTTGGCATCATTCTTTTGAGTGGCGATTGCTTCAACCCACTTGGAGACATAATCCACTGCTAGGAGGATGTACAAATTTCCACACGAAGATGGAAAAGGTCCCATAAAATCAATCCCCCAGACGTCGAAGATCTCGACTTCTAAAATGTTCTGTAGTGGCATCTCATTTCTCCTCGAGATGTTACCTGTCCGCTGGCACCTGTCACAGTTTTTGTAGAATTCCTGTGCATCTTTATATAATGTCGGCCAGTAGAACCCTGACTGCAGCACCTTGGCAGCAGTCTTATTGCCTCCTAAGTGTCCTCCATATTGTGAAGCATGGCAGTGATGGAGAATGTCTTCTTGCTCTTCTTGTGGTACACACCTTCTTATAACCTGATCTGCGCATAGTTTGAAAAGAAGAGGTTCGTCCCAATAATAATGCTTAACATCATTTTGGAACCTCTTCCTGGCTTGATAATTAAGATCAGAAGGTAATATTCCGCTAACTATAAAATTAACGAAATCAGCATACCAGGGAAGGTTAGAAGACTTACCTGCCGCCATGGCTGTCGCGACAGCGATTGCGGCAGCAAAGAGCTGCTCATCAGGGAAGGTCTCCAGTATGTTTGTCTCGTCCATGGGTAGACTCTGTCCCTTTTCTATCATCGACAAGTGATCTGCCACCTGATTTTCTGTCCCCTTTTTGTCCTTGATCTCAAGGTCGAACTCTTGTAGTAGCAATATCCATCGTATCAACCTAGGCTTTGCATCCTTCTTTGCGAACAAATACTTTAGGGCAGAATGGTCGGTGTGTATTATTACCTTCATACCAAGTATGTAAGAACGAAACTTGTCGATGGAGAACACCACAGCTAACAGCTCCTTTTCTGTGGTGGTGTAGTTCACTTGGGCATCATTCAACGTCTTGCTGGCATAGTATATGACGTGAAACAGCTAATCTCTGCGCTGCCCAAGTGCTGCCCCGACAGCATAGTCACTAGCGTCACACATGATCTCAAACAGTTGTGTCCAGTCTGGTGGCTGTACTATGGGGGCTGTCACTAGCTTTTCCTTCAGAACCTTGAATGCTTCAGTACATTCTTCATTAAAGTCAAAGGGTCGGTTCTGCTCTAAGAGATGGCATAAAGGCTTCATGATTTTTGAGAAATTTGCAATGAATCTCCTATAAAAACCAGCATGCCCTAAAAAACTTCTAATACCCTTGACTGTGGTTGGTGGCGGCAGCTTCTCTATGACTTCTATTTTGGCCCTGTCGACTTCTATCTCACGGCAGCTAATCTTATGGCCTAGGACTATCCCTTCGTCCACCATAAAATGGCATTTTTCCCAATTTAGAACAAGATTAGCTTTTTCACATCTTTCAAGTACCTTTTGAAGATTGCCGAGGCAGCTCTCAAAATCATCTCCAAAGACGGAAAAATCATCCATGAAAATCTCAAGGAAGTCCTCTACCATATCGGAGAATATAGCCATCATGCACCTTTGGAAGGTGGCAGGTGCGTTATAGAGGCCGAACGTCATCCTCCTAAATGCGTATGTTCCGTAGGGGCATGTGAAAGTCGTTTTCTCTTGATCCTCTGGTGCAATAGCAATTTGATTGTAACCTGAATAACCATCAAGAAAACAATAGTAAGGTTTACCCGCTAATCTATCAAGCATTTGATCAATAAAAGGTAAAGGAAAGTGGTCTTTTCGGGTAGCTTTGTTAAGCTTTCGATAGTCCATACAAACCCTCCAACCGGTCACAGTCCTGGTTGGGATTAACTCATTGTTCTCGTTGGTTATCACGGTCATTCCTCCTTTCTTTGGAACGCATTGCACCGGGCTCACCCATTTGCTGTCGGAGATGGCGTAAATAATACCAGCGTCTAACCATTTAATTATCTCTTTACGCACTACCTCCTTCATCGCAAGGTTTAACCGCCTTTGGGCATCAATAGTCGGCTTATGATCTTCTTCTAGGATGATTTTATGCATGCATATCGCCGGACTAATGCCTTGTATGTCTGCTATCATCCATCCAATCGCCTTCTTGTGCTGCCTTAGCATGTCGATTAGCTGCCGTTCCTGTTCCTGCGGCAGCTTAGCAGAGATGATTACGGGTAGTGTATCATTGCAACCAAGATAAGCATATTTAAGCTGCCCTGGCAGGGGCTTAAGTTCTAAGACAGGTGGTTCAACAATAGATGGCTTTTGGATTAAATGGTTATCCGAAGTGTAATTCAAAGGTTCGGATAACTTACCTGGACGATGGCCTAACCAGTTTACCTCCTCCTGACCTTCAGTATCAGATGTATCGAATTCAGAGGAGTTGCTGTCGTCGGTGCTGTCGTCGTCGCTGTCGTCGTCGCTGTCGTCGTCGCTGTCGTGACAGGTCTGTAGGTGGCTGTCGCAGCAGTGACCAAATTTTATATCACGACAGCCCGACCTGATGCAGGGGTGATCAAAGGTCACCTCAATGATGGCCATGCATTCCTCGTCCACATCAGCATGTTTCATTGCTTGGAGAACATTCAACTTAATTTCTTGATCGTTTACTCGCATGGTGAGTTCTCCTTTCTCCACATCAATCAATGATCTTCTCGTGGCTAAGAAGGGTCGCCCAAGGATGACTGGTGCGTTTTCATCTGCCTCACAATCTAAGATAAGAAAGTCAGTAGGAAAAATAAGCTTATCCACTCTTACCAAAATATCTTCAATTTTTCCCTCGGGGTGAACGTAAGAGCGGTCGGCTAGCTGTAGAGTAACTGTCGTGGGCCGTGCCTTGCCAATACCTAATTTCTGAAAAACAGATTTGGGCATTAGATTAACACTGGCACCAAGATCACAAAGTGCCTTACCCACAAATTTGTCGCCGATTATGCAAGGTATGATGAAGCTCCCCGGATCCTTCTTTTTCTGGGGTGGCTGCCGATGAAGAATACTCATGCAACCTTCTTGCATCCTTACCGTTTCAAATTCCCCAAGTTTAGATTTTTTCGACATAACATCCTTGAGAAATTTAGCATAACCGGGCATCTCCCTAACAACATCTAACAATGGAATATTAATATGAACCTGTTTAAAAATATCATAAATCTTTTTAAGTTGAGATTCATGCTTAGCTTGCTGTATCCGTTGGGGAAAAGGTGGTGGAGGACGATAATCAGCATTGCGTCCTTCCCACTGCATGCGAATATGAGGACGGTAATCATCTTTTTTCTCCTCTGCCGCTTCTGCTGTCGTGACAGGCTCATCGGCAGCAGTCTGTTTATCACCTGTCGGGGCAGCTTCCTCGGCAGGTTTATCCAAGGCAGGTTCCTTTTCTGTTTCAGCTTCTTTTTCCGGCCCTGGTAGATTCTTCCCACTCCTAGTAGTAATCGCCTTACATTGCTCATGTGGGGGTGGTCTAGCATTTTCAGTATTGCTAGGGAAACCTCCATTCTACCACGGCTTAATATGTTGTGACACCTGACCCATTTGTGTCTCTAGAGATTTCAAGGTAGCTTCATGGTTTGTCATCCTCATCTCGGTTTTATCTATAAAATTTTCCGCCTTCTTGACAAACTGATTTATATTCTCCATATACGTACTGGTCTGAGACATAAAGGTGGCCAGAGTCTGTTCCAATACAGTACTCGTGGCAGGTGGTGGTTGCTGTTGCTGCTGCGGCAGCAGGTGCTGCGGCAGGTTCTGCGGCGGCAGTTGCTGTCGCGTCAACAATCTAGGACCCCCCTGATTCTGATTATATGCTTGCGGATTCAGGGCATTGTTAGGGTTACTCCAGGAAAATTTGGGATCCTTCCTCCAATTAGGGTTGTAGTTGTTGGAATTGTAGTTTGGTTTGTAATTCCCAACATATTTTCCCTCTTCTATATTTATTGGGCACTCATCCCTACTATGATTTCCCTCACAAATAGCACAAACTTCCTCGACAGCAAAACCTCGTAATTCTTCTTCATTTAATAAGTGTTTCATTGCTTTAGTAAGGAATGCTACCTGTGATTTCATAGTGCTGTCGGCCTCATAGTCTTTGACAGCAAGTACCCGTTTACCCCCTCTTCTAGCTGTCGGAAACTGCTCCTCATTCTTAGCTAGATTTTTCAAAACTTGCAATGCCTCGTCTGGATCTTTATCCAATAATAGTCCATTTGCTGCGGAATCAATTCGAATGCGAGTTTGTAAGTTAGCAGCATTATAGAACTTAGTTACCTGATTCCAGATGGGAAATCCATGCATTAGGCAGTTTCGTAGAAGAGTAGTAAATCTGTCCCAGGCCTCGTGCATCGGCTCGTCATCTTCCTGTTGAAAACTAGCAATTTCATTACGTAATCGCTCAGATAAATGCGAAGGATTAAAACGAGATAAAAATTCACGAGTTAGATCTGCCCAAGTCATAATGGAACCCGGTGTAAGTTTATTCCACCAAGTTTTAGCTCTGTCCCTCAATGAATGGGGGAATAACCGAAGCCTCAGTATCTCCGGACTAACTCCTGGCAGTCTAAACGAACCACAGATCTCCTGGAACGTTTTGAGATACTCCCTAGCATCTTCTGTCGCAGAACCACTGAACTGTCCGGCATTGTTGATCATACTAAACATGACAGGTTTAAGCTCGAAGTTATCAACATCAATATCCGGCAGCGTGGTCTCCAGCTCTACATGATCATTCAGCATGTAGTCACGACATGACCGTCGTCCATCTGCCCCAGGCGGGTCGCCGACAGGCGGTATTTCTCCACCAGCGGGCTGGTTACGGGCCATCTGCTCTAGCTGTTCCTCAAGGTACTCGTTCCGGTCTAAAAGTTGGCGAAGTTGTTTCTTGAGATGGAATGAACGTTCGATCTCCGGATCTAATTTATATTCAGGATCCTCGCCTCTTTTCGATCTGCGCATAAACAAGAAAACCTCGTGAAAAGCGAGAGTTGAAAGAACAAAAGAAAAATTAAAGAAAAGAAAAATAAAAACAAAAACGAAAATAAAAACAAAAAGTGCAAGAAAAGAAAGGTGTAGTTATGTTGCCAATCCCCGGCAACGGCGCCAAAAACTTGTTGCGTGTAAAAGAGTCTATCGCAATTGTAGTGCAAGTGTACGCGACGCAAGTAGTAAAGTGAAACAAAGTATCGGATATCGTCTCCACAGGGATTGGGCTAATGACTTCACCTTAGTTTACTGCACGAAAGTAAAGAAAATAATTAAGAAAGATGTCACGAAAATAATAAGGAAAATCGCAAATAAAACAATTGAGATATCAAGAATGAGAGAATGGGCTGGTATTGAATTGCTCGGTAGTGCAGGTATTGAATTGCTTAGGATCTCCAGTTCTGTCGTTGCTCCGTCGTCGACAGCACCTGTCGCGGCAGCTGTCCGTTAGCTGTCGCGGCAGCAGACACACCAACTCCGTACTTCAAGCTTGGCAAGAATCCCAGATCTGTCTTGGCCTTTGCCTAGGTCCAAGTCTGTCGATGATCACGTCTTTGATGATACCTCCCGGCGTGAATCGAAGGATGAACACCGATGTGTATGAATTCTTCTTTAGCCACTTAACCTTGCCCTATCCCTAGGCACAAGATAGTTCAACTATAAACCAGAGAACTCGCTCTTATTTCTTTCGTATACTTAACTCTCCCGATGCTAAGTAAATGGATAACCTCACAATGCTCTCCCGATGCTCTTGCAAGATGTTAAAACCAAAATAAGAGAACTTGAAGTTTATTTTATTGAACTGAAAAATCCTAAAACAAAACAACCCTTGCAACTACTTTACAAAACAACCCGTAGCCCTAGGGGGAATTTAGAACATGTCGGTGACGGGTAAACGACAGGGGGTTTAGGTTTCGGTTATGGGGTAATCGGGTGTGTCTCCTAGGTTAAATATATGCCCTTATATAAGCTTTGGGCTCAAGTCTTCTAAGGTAACAAGGATTACAACTTTAATTAAAAGTAAGATTCTAATAAAGACTAAATCTATAAAGACTCCTACTTTCCAGCCGCATCCTTGTTTCTAGGAATTTCCTCTCCTTGAGCTTTGGCTTGACATATCTTTTGATCCGGGGCTTGGAAAAATATGTGGCTTTCACACGACAGACGAGCAGATTTTTCTCTATCTATCGAGGTCCACTTTGCTTTTCCTCTTTATAAGTCTGCTGTCACCATGCTGTCACGACAGGTCCATGGCAGCTTCGTCTTCTTCGTCTGCTTGTCCAGTTCAGCTTTCCTGCTTCTCTGCCCTGCGCCTGCCTTCAACGTCTACTATGGCAGCTACCTGCGAAAATAGTCATCTTTTAGTAGAATCCGTGCTTTTAATCCATTTGTGATGTTTTACTGAAAACTAACCTAAATGCAATGCAATGATGCTTGAATGCAGCAGAAATATGGGTTAAAAAGGGTGTAAATAATAGAACTTTTACACACTCAACAAAGCAGAATGAGTTCAAGCAAGGTATGACTAGTTGAATCTAATTGAAGAAAATAGACTAAAAGTTGTATGTCATGGTCAAATGTACCAAAGAATGATGATTAGGGTTTTTGAAAAGAAGGTTCACCCTAGAGAATTCCAAGAAGGCGATTTGGTCTTAAAGAAGAAGTTTCCAATTCAAAGTGATCCCCGAGGAAAATGGGCGCCTAATTGGGAGGGACTGTTCATTGTAACAAAGGTTCTTTTTGGTGGAGCGGTGGTTTTAGTCGAGATGGATGGAAATGAGTTTCAAAACCCAGTAAACTCTGATGTTGTCAAGAAGTATTATGCCTAAGAAAAGAAAAAAAAGAAGAAGGAAAAAAGAGAAAACGAAAAAAAGAAAGAAAAAGGAAAAGGAAAAAAGAAAAGAAAAAGAAAAAGAAAATGAGGGTTCAAAACGAAAACCCACAAAGAGAGTTTTAAAATCAAAGGAGGGTCTGAGTTGAAAACTCGTAAAAGGTAGCTCAAATAATTTAATAGATTTCGGGGCTTCACAGATCAAGTACTATACTCAAGGTTTCCTCGACACTGGCGGCGTTCAAAATTACTTCTGGCGTTTGAAAGGAGAAGTTTGGATTATTGATATTTGAATGCTTGTTTCCCTTCTTTTTATAAACCTTTTTGTGTTTGTCACCACATTAATAAATTTGTTTCATGAATTTTTCCTTCTTTCTTGTTTCCTTCCCTATCTTTGCTAGCATCTTACTTTGAAATAAGGATCAATGGATTTGACAATCATTTATATATGAAAAAGATTTTTTAGCATTACTTTGAGAATGTTTTGAAAAGTTCAGGGACTACGAAGTGTTCCTTAATTATTATTTAGGCATATGGTGTTAAAATGTTTGAAGTAGAGGTAAAGCCTTGTTGCAAAATTCTTTAAAAGGAAGAAAAGTCATATGAATGTCTGGGCGCTTGAATAGCGTTTCCTAAACACCAGCCTTCCTTACATTATGATAAGAGCATCATTACAATGTCGAAACGAGACTTAAGAGGTTCATCCTTGAATACGAAACTATTGACTAGGAAGTTAGGTAAGGATTAAATGCTTCCAACAAAGTGTGAATAGGATGTAAAGATGGAAACAGTCAGAAAAAGACCAGAAAATGAAGTAAAAGCTAGAGTTATTCAGTACTCACGGGTGAATTCCAAGGCAAAGAAGAGGGCCTTATCCTAGGGAATGATGAATTCGAAGCCAAAAAGCCAAGAAGGGTTGAAAGGAAAGTGAAGCAAATCGTCTTGCCTATGCAGGTTTAAGAGAGAGTTCATGTTAATCGGGTTGGCCTCGATAACCAGAATTTAATTAAGATTAAGAAAACGATCTAGGCAAAAGGAGTTTTAAAAGGAAAAACTTGTCATGCATTCATATTCTAGACATCCCTAGGGGCATGCACATCATAAATGTATTGCATGTTGCATTATGTTTTTTTTTCAGGTACATGGAAGACCTGTTCAAATGAGAGTTTGCTTATTCATCCAAGCATAAGGAGGATGAATATTTTTAGAAGATTAGCCTATCCGTTCAGGAAAAAGGAGAATGAAGTTTGCTTATTCATCCAAACATAAGGAGGATGAAGTGTTTAAGAAGATTCGTCTATCCATTCAGGCATAAGGAGAATGGAGCTTGCTTATCATCCAAGCATAACAAGGATGAAAGTTGTCAGAAGACTTGGCCTAATTGAGCATTTGGGAGGATAAAACCCAATTCAGTTGTTTAGGCATTTTGGGAGAATAGAACCCAACTCAACTATTCGAGCATAAGGAAAATAGAACCAGCCTATATGTTCGGGCTTTTAGAGAATGGAACCCACCTCAACTATTCGAGCATAAGTGGAATAGAACCAGCCTATCCATTCGGGCATTTGAAGAATGGAACTCAGCTCAGCTATTCGAGTGTAAGGAGAATAGAGCACGCCTATCCGTTCGGGCATTTGGAGAATGGAGTCGATCAGTAAATCGGTGAAAATTAGTGTCTTTTGGTCTTTGCTTTATTTATGTTGCACAGAGATTAGCAAAGAGGGGCAGCTTTTGTCACTAAATTTTCACCTTAATTTTAAAAAAGCCAAAAAAGAAAGAAAATACATATAAAATATATAAAAAAGAGAAAATCTTTTTTCCTTTAAATAATAAAAGACCCACTTTTTAAATAAACAAAGACCTATCCTTAAAAGCCTATTTTTTGAAGCTCATTTTTAAAGAAAAGAGCAAAGGCCATTTTTAAATTGTAGCCCATCTTTTAAAGAAAGATAAAAAGAAAAAAAAAGAGAAAAGAGAAAATAATTCTAATAATTATGGTGAAAAAAAAAGAAAATAAAATGAAGTGAAAAAATAATAAATGTGATGAAAAACAGCAAAAAAATGGGAAAATAGAAAGAAAACAATATAATAAAAAAAGAAAAGAAAAAGGGGGAACCAGCGCGCACCACGCGCCAGCACATGGGCCGCACGCGCGCGTGCTGGTTCATTAGCGCGCACCACGGTTGCCGACGACGTTGGTACCGGCCGGTCCCTCTCGCCGCCACTGACCCAATGCCACCGACCCTGCTCGTCGTTGTCGACCCAATGCCATCGACCCTGCTCGTCATCGTAGCTTGTGCTCGCGAGAATCTACAAAAAACAGAGTAAAAGAAGTCAAACCCTAGGCTCGAATCAAGAGGAAATTCGATCTCGAATTTGAACCAAATGGGGACATTCTTAAGGGGTTTTTCCGAGGATCAAGCCATGTGTCGGATTTAGGCTCCAATTTGGGGATTAAATCTCGATTTGGCTTGAATTTGAAGGTCAAAAGCAACTATAACCCCCCCCCTTTACCCAATTGTTCAACACACAATTTCAAGAAAAAAATACACTTGAAAAAAAGTAATTAGGCTTGGAAAAATTCGAAGAAAAAAAATCTCTAAAAATTCTTCAGGGGTTGCTGGAAATTTTGAGTGGAAGTTGGGGTGTGGAACCAATTTTTTGGAGGCAATTAGGAGGATTTCGAGAAGACCGAATTCGAGTTCGTCGTTTTCGGCAAAAAAAATAACTTTTCTTTTACTTTTTATTTAGATTTTTTATTTCTTGTTCTTGGTTGAATTTTTGTTTGTGTTTGTGTTTTTTTGGTGGATTTTAGGTTGCTCTTGAAGTCGGAAAATCATTTCACGATTTCGGTAATGTTTTCGTTTTAATTCTCTGTTTTAAATTTGGTTTGATCTTTAAAAATATTTGCATGGTTTAAAAATATTGTTAAAGTTGTTTTGATCTTTAGAAATGTAAAAAATAAAATTTTAAGGTGTTTAAATTAAAATGCAAGGATAAAGTGAATAAATGTGGTTTAATTGAAATAACTTAAAGTTAGGGATTTAATTTAGAAAAAACAATAATGCATGGGTGGAAATAATAAAGGACTTAATTTTGATTGACAATATAAAAAAAAAAAAAGCTTTTTCTGAAATTTAGATTTAACAATGAATGGGTTGAGTGGTTTTAAAAATAAAAAAAATGTTTTTCTTTAAAAAAATAAATAAGTCATAAAATTTTTGTTTTTGAAAAGAAAACAGAAAATAAAAGGTTTTAATGTAAACGTTTTAGGGTTTTAGGAAAAAAAAAGTTTAAAAAAAACTTAAAAGAAAACTTTTTAAAAGAAAATTTTATTTTAAAAATAGTCCTTTTTAAAAGAAAAGACCTAAAAATAAAATGAAAAAAATTAAAAAGAAGATTTTTTTTGAAATGGAAAATAAAAAGGTGAAAAAACATAAAAAATAAAAAGGTAAAAAATATAAAAAAAAGTCTTGGCTTTTTAAAAAAATTAAAACGTAAAAAAGAAATAAATAATTTTTTAAAGGAATAATAAAAAAACACAAATGAATATAATAAGTAGTTTGTTTGGTTTTTTAGAAATAGCAGAAAATTTAGGATTAGAAAAGCTTAGATAGAGACATGTTTTGTTGAAAATTGTTTATTCACAAAAAGATAAAGTACACTTAAGCATACTTAAACCTTAAATTAGGAATAAAAAAGTTAGACGTTTTTTAGGTTTTTTTTAAATAACCGAAATTAGAAATGAATCAAATACATAACAGACTAAATATTTTTGTTGTTTGAAAAGTGAAATTAATTTAAGGTCAGTTTGTTTCACTGTAATTGGTTTTCCTGAAAACGTTTTCATAACTTTCCGATGTTTGGTTCATGAAAAATGAAAAAGTCTAAGGAAAATGAACTACGGTCAATGAAAAACAGACCCTGTTTCAGTGTAAAATGACTTACCCATTGATTTTCGGCAAGTCACTTTCCTTTCTCTCATTCTCTCTACAAATACTAACCTAAACCCTAAATCTTGAATCTTAAACCCTACATACTAACATAAAAACTAAACCTTAAATCTTAAATCTTAAACCATAAACCCTAAACACTAAACACTAAATGTTAAACCCTAAACATTAACAAAAACCCTAACCCTAAACCCTAACCCCTAAACTTTAAATGTTAACATAAACATTAAACCCTAAATGCTAAACACTAACACAAATCCTAAACACTAAATACTAACATTAACACTAACAATAAACCATAAACATTAAACACTAACATAAACATTAAACCCTAAATGAGAACTTAAACCCTAAATCCTAACCTAAATCCTAAACACTAAATGCTAAATGCTAAACACTAAACCCTATATACTAAACCCTAAACAGTTACCCTAAACATAAATCCTAAATGATATATCCTAAACATAAACACTAAACCCTAAAAACAAACCCCTAAACCCTAAATATAAACCTTAAATATCAAATACTAACGTAAACACTAACATAAACCTTAAACCTTAAATGTTAAACCCTAAATATTAAACACAAAACACTAACATAAACCCTTACCCTAAACACTAACACATAAAACCTAAATGCTAACATAAACACTAAACCATAAATGATAAACTCTAACATAAACCCTAAATACAAATATAAACATTAAACCATAAAACCTAAACAATAACCTAAACCCTAAACCTTAATATAAACCAAAACCCTTAAATTCTAAACCTTAAACACTAACATAAACCCTAAATAAAAAACACTAACCCCTAAACCTTAAATGTTAACATAAACACTAAATCCTAAACACTAAGCACTAACATAAACCCTAAACCCTAAATGATAACCTAAATCGTAAACACTAAAATCTAAACAATAAACCCTAAACTATAAATGATAAACCCTGAACATTAACCCATAAACCTTAAATGTTAACATGAACACTAAATCCTAAACACTAAGCAATAACATAAACCTTAAACCCTAAATAATAACCTAAATCATAAACACTAAAAGCTAAACAATAAACCCTAAATAATAACCTAAATCATAAACACTAAAAGCTAAACAATAAACCCTAAACTATAAATGATAAACCTTGAACATTAACCATAAACCATAGACCATAAACCCTAAACACTAATCCCTCAACCCTAAACACTAAATGTTACCATAAACCATAAAACATAAAAACCAACCTAAACCCTAAATCCTAAACCTTAAGCATTGACATAAACCATAAACCTTAAATACTACTATAAACCATAAACCATAAACACTAATCTAATACCTAAACCCTGAACCTTAAATATCAATACCCAAATGATACCATAAACCCTAAATATTAATCTAAACTATAAATCAGAAATGAAATCCTAAACCCTAAACATTAACCTAAACCTTAAACCATGTTTTAGTTGGAACTTGTTTTTAGCATTAACGATGCTTGTTTGTGGAATACTCACGAAATTTTCAGGAAACTCTGCCAAACAGTGTAAAATGAATTGTACAACATATGATGATTGTATTGACATACTATTTTTACTGATTTTATCAAATAAAGGCATTGCCGTTATTTTCTTCTATTATATTGTTGTGCATCAAATTAACACAAGACAATAATGTCCATATAATAATATGATTATTATTAAAAGATCCTTAGTTGAGTATTATTATGGGCATGGATAATACTAATACGTTTAAAGCTAACATGTTGTTGATTGATGACAATGTGTTGTCATTTACATAGTGATGTCAAAATCAAAGCATGGATATGATGTTGGATAACAACATATTGGATTGACCCGCTATGAGCATATGTCTTGGATTATTATGTAATTGTCACGATATTGCTCCTAATGATAACTATATGTATGATCCTTTGACTTGAGATCATTACTATCTTAACATATATTGTTATGTGCTTTGATGCAGTTAAATGTGCACCGTAAATGGTTACACTGTAAAGACTGACATTGACCATATCATGATATGTGTTGTGGTGTATGAATGGTCGAGATAGGATTTGTCCTTCCTACATAATAGGAAACATATCACATGCCACTTGATTGAGTAAGACTAGAAATGGATGGTCATGCTCGAATAAGTTGATATGAGATATCACATATTATTCGTCCGTTATCTACTCTAGATATCTAGAAATAATATATAGGCAAAACAAGTGTGACTAATCCAAGACTTGTGCCTATTCTAGATATAATTGACAAAGGGATATAATACATTAGAATAGTTGATCACGAAGATGTTACGTTGAATCTTTACTTCCAGTAATTCAGGTGACAATGATACATTGCTAGATGTCACTCATTGTTTGTGATATTGGAATAGTTTTGATAATTGCTACTAATGTTACTGGAACCTACATGGTCACACCCCAGGGTGGAAAAGAGCAATTAATAAATAAGTTACATATGTACAATTTAGTTGTACGTATATAACATGTATAATTAATATTAAGACATATATATTTGATATATATGCTTAAATATTTTATTATACATAGAATTCTGATTTTAAAATAATTAAAGTAATTATAGTTCGAAATTAATTAAAAACCCTATACAATTAGGGTAGCATATTATAAAAAGGGGTTAATGGTCTAGCAGTCGTCTAACCCTTTGAAACATATTTTTCTCAAAAACGTTTTGTGAAAAAGAAAACCGCTCTCAACTTTTCAACCGGGTGAACTGAGTAGAGGCTGAGACGATCTATTCATGGATGCTAAGATTCGTATCGTTTGTGAGATCGTTAGACGTTTCTGTTCGTTCTGTTTATCAAGGAACTCAATGTAAGTAAACCTATCTCATCCTTCTTAATTCGGATTAAACGTACATGGATCGCTGGTGAGATCATCGTGTTTGTTTTTCCAGAAATACTTTTCCGGAACCAGTTTTCAGTGAAACAAACAGATCCTTAATGTGGTGTCTTATCAAACGGGATTGACGGATTAGAGCCAGAAATATTGGCGGTGATTAAAGTTCATCTCAAGGGAGATAAGCCCGTTAAAATAGACTAATATTCAATAAACTTACAAGTAAAGTCGAACCTTCGTGAACTTGCAAATTCCAGTTTTGAAAATGATTTTAAAACCAATTTGTGAAACAAATATTTTAATTTTGATATAACTAAAAACCTAAGGACTAAGTTGAAAACGTCAAAACGAATTTTATGTCCTCAAAATATCCCCATATAACTTTAAGATTATGCCCAAGTTAAAAACAAAAGTTTTTCAAATATTTTTCGAAGTGTTTCAAGTTAAAACAGTGATTTTCAAGCTCCTGTTTCGAAATGACCCTCAGGCGTTTCGAAACGTTTTTATCACTGTTGACCACCATTCCGAAACGTGTATCGAAACACTTGACCCCGTTTCGAAACGGTATGTATCGTTTCAAAACTGTTCTTCATATTTGATTTAAAAAGGGCACAACGGTTGAAATATTTGCTGAATTTTTAAAAGATAAAAAGGGTGTTTCGAAACGGATTAAGGCCGTTCCGAAATGACCCTTGACAGTAGCAAACCCGTTTCGAAACGAATCTAAAACGTTTCGAAACAGGTCTTTAGTTTAATTTGAAATTATGACCGTTATAGTGTTTTTAACTAACTTTCTGAAAATCATTAAGGTGTTTCGAAACAGGCTAAGACCGTTTCGAAACGACCCTTGACAGTGGCAAAAGTGTTTCGAAACGGACCTAAGGCGTTTCGAAACGGGCTCTTAAATGCACCCCAACGGCTCTTTCTATTTTAGTCCGTTCCGAAACAGGTACCCCGCGTTTTGAAACGGGTTGTTGTAGACTGCATTTATGGTGGTGAGATAACATCCCCAACGGCTCTATTGATGAGTGCAACAACCACAACGGCTAGAAATCAATGAGAAGGTATAAAAGAGACCTCCAAAAGCACCAGAAACAACTATTAATCCAAAAGCAAACATCCAAACATCAAATTCAAGCAATTGTGCAAAAATCCCATTTTGTGTAAAAATCCCAATTGTAATCTTCATTCATATTTTGTTCAATTGGGTTGAGTGCTTGTATTGGGTCTATTATTTGTTTTGAGAGATACCTTTTAGCCATCAAATTTCTTTGTTCACTAGTGTGAGGATTGGGTTGATTTTTGGGTAGAAAAATCAACCGAAATTGTAAAGGGTTGCCTCCTTGTCCTAGAAAAGGGGAAGATCAATTTAGTGGAATTGTTGCAAATCCTTAGTGAGGCTAAGGTAGTGGATGTAGAGTTCATTTGGAACTTGAACCACTCTAAATCTCTTGTCAATTATTTTCAATTTGCAGTTTCCACCTCAAAACCTTTAAATTACTAATTCATCCCCCTCTTGGTCAATATCGATCTTGCGATCCACTCAACAATTGGTATCAGAGCCTACCTCTTTGAGGATTAACAACCACAAGAGGAGTTCCTTGGAAGAGTGTGATCATTAAAAAATCAAGAGATGACTTCAACCTCCGGTTCCGGCATGTACGAGTCACAATCCACTACAAAGCCTCCCTTCTTCAACGGTGATAACTATTCTTTTTGGAAGAATAAAATGCGTCTATTCATCAAGTCAAGTGACTATCTTGTGTGGGATGTCATTGAGGATGGGCCATATATTCCATTGAAGCAAGATGGTGAAGGCAAGATGGTGCTAAAGAAGAAAGTGGAAATGAGTGAAGAGGAGAGGAAAAAGATTCAAGTCAATGATAAAGCTCTCCGCATGTTATTTTATGCTTTCGGTCCGGACATCTACTCAAAGGTCTCATCTATTGAAAGTGCCAAAGAAGTGTGGGACACTCTTGAGACCACTTATGAAGGCACCAATGATGTTAAAGAAACTAAGATTGGACTTCTCAATCTTAGCTATGAAAATTTCAAGATGGAGCCCGATGAGACGGTGTCAAAGATGTTTGATCGTTTCTCCACGATTGTCAATGGTCTAAAGGGCTTTGGAGAGATCATACCGGAAGACAAGCTTGTCCGGAAGCTACTCTATTCACTTCCCGAGTCTTGGGATGGGAAGAGAACCACTATCATCGAAGCAAAGAACTTGAAGACATTGAAGCTTGATGAGCTTGTGGGTTCTCTCCTTACTCATGAGATCATGAAGCAAGGAAGGGAAGATGAGAAGAAGAAAGAAGAGAAAAGGGTAGAGAAGCTTGAGGTTGAGAAGAAGAAGAAGATGGGAATAGCTCTCAAGGCTAAAGCTTCACAACATGATAAGAGCTCATCTTGTGAGGAGGATGAACTTGAAGAATTGGCTATGATAGCCAAACGGTTCTCACGCTTCATGAGGTCCAACCGGGGAAGAAAAATCCAAAGAAAAATGGACTTCAAAGGGAAGAACAAAGAAGAAGGAAAGGATCCTATCATTTTCTTTGAGTGCAAACAACCCGGCCACATCCGTTCGGAGTGCCCTCAACTCAAGAAGAAGGGCTTTGAGAAGAAGAAGAGACTCAAAGCCAAACTTGCTACTTGGAGTGATGAGGAGTCATTGGAGGATGACGAACAAGAAGTGGCTAATCTTTGCCTCATGGCACTTGAGGAAGATTCCTCCTTGGTAACCTCTAACTCATCTACTTTAGATTTTTCATATGAAGAATTAAATGATGCATATGATGAGTTACAAGAGGTATATGATGAATTAGTTGAGAAATATAAGGAGTCGGTCATTAGGAATAAAAAGATTATTCTAGAACTAAATGAGAAAAATGACTCACTTACTCAAGCTAATTCTAAATTTGAGAAAAAGATATTGGGATTAAAAGATGAACTTAAATTTTTTCAAAATGAAAATGTTGATCTTAATAATCTTTTGTCTCAATGTAATTGTGAACACCAAAAGGTGTTGGGTGAGCTAAATGAGCTCAAGAAGTCTTTAAAAAATGTTGGTAGTGTCAAGCTTGAAATAGGAGAATCATCTAGAACACACCAACCTAAGAAAAAGACTAACTACTACAAACAAAGTAGCTATCCTAGACATAGTAGAGCTAAAAGAATTAGAAGTGTATGGGTTCCTAAGGAACTTGTCAAATCTAATAATATTATTGCTATGTCATCTTGGATTCCTAAGGGAACCAAGGTTTTGGGAGCTAACACTCATGGACCCAAAATGATTTGGGTACCAAAAACCAAAGTTTAATATCTTTGTTTGTAGGGGGAGCATTGCTACAAGGCCAAGGCACAAAGTCAAAACTCATGGTACCTTGATAGTGGATGCTCGAGGCACATGACCGGAGACAAGAGTCGATTCATGGATCTAAAGCCAAAAAGTGGAGGAGTAGTAACATTTGGTGACAACTCCAAAGGCCACATTAAAGGTATTGGCTCCATAGGTAATCACTCTACTATTCTTATTGAAAATGTCTTATATGTGAATGGTCTTAAACACGATTTATTGAGCATAAGTCAATTGTGTGATAAAGGATTTAATGTTTTATTTGATAAAAATGGATGCAAAATTGTAGACATTAAATCTAATAATATTATGCTCATAGGTCATCGCATAGGAAACATATACATGGTGCATTTAGATGACATACATACATCTCATGCATGCTTAGTTGCTCAAAATGAAAATGATGCATGGTTGTGGCATAGGAAGCTAGGTCATGCTAGCATAAGTGTTTTAGAAAAACTAGTCTCTCTAAATCTAGTTAGAGGTTTACCTAAAATAAAATTTTCAAATGATAAAATTTGTGATGCATGCTCAAAGGGTAAACAACATAGGTCTTCCTTTAAATCCATTAATGATGTTTCTACTAGTAGATGTTTACAACTAATTCACATGGATTTATTTGGGCCAATTAGGACTATTAGCTTGGGTGGTAAGTCTTATGCTTTTGTGCTAGTTGATGATTTTTCTAGATTTACTTGGGTTCTCTTTTTAAGTACTAAAGATGAGGCTTTGGAAAAATTCATCACATTTTCAAAATTAACCCAAAATGATCTTGAACTTAGAATTTCACATATTAGAAGTGATCATGGAACCGAGTTTCAAAATTTAGGGTTTGAAGATTTTTTAAATGAAAATGGTATTAGCCATAATTTTTCGGCTCCTCGAACTCCTCAACAAAATGGGGTAGTTGAGAGGAAAAATAGAACTTTACAAGAAATGGCTAGAACTATGCTTTGTGAAAACAATTTACCTAAATATTTTTGGGCGGAAGCCACAAACACCGCTTGTTATATTGTAAATCGAGAAATGATTAGGCCAATTTTAAAGAAAACACCTTATGAGATTTTAAAATCCAAAAAGCCTAACATTAGTTATTTTCACCCTTTTGGGTGCAAGTGTTTTGTTTTAAATAATGGAAAAGATAACTTAGGTAAATTTGATGCAAAAAGTGATGAAGCCATTTTTATAGGTTACTCTTTAACCTCTAAAGCCTATCGAGTATTTAACAAAAGAACTTTAGTAGTTGAAGAATCTATTCATGTTGTATTCGATGATAACCTCCTTCCTAGGAAGGATTCTTGTGATGATGATGATGTAGGGATCATAAATGCCTTTGATGGAGGTCAAACTTCAAAGGAGGATGAGATTCCAGCAAAGGAAGAGGACTCACAAGATCCACCTCTTGAAGCCTTGAAGGACTTGGCTATTGAGGAGAAGGAAGTGAGCTACCCAAGGGAGTTGAACTATGTCAAAGATGGTGAAATCTTGGGTGATCCATCCAAGGGGGTAACCACTCGTTCTTCTCTTAGATTAATGAACCATGTTGCATTTATCTCATGCATAGAGCCTAAAAATATAAAAGAAGCATTGAAAGATGACTTTTGGATTATGGATATGCAAGAGGAGTTAAATCAATTTGAGAGAAGTAATGTATGGACATTAGTTGATAGGCCTAGTAATCAATCTACAATAGGAACTAAATGGGTCTTTAGGAACAAACTAGATGAGAGTGGTAACATTGTGAGAAATAAAGCTAGACTTGTAGCACAAGGTTACACTCAAGAAGAGGGAATAGATTTTGATGAAACCTATGCACCCGTAGCTAGAATGGAAGCCATTAGGATGTTTCTTGCATATGCATGTTATCATAATTTCAAGCTATTTCAAATGGATGTTAAAAGCGCGTTTTTAAATGGTTTTATAAATGAAGAAGTGTATGTGGAACAACCACCGGGTTTTGAAGATTCAAAATTTCCAAATCATGTTTTCAAACTTACCAAAGCTCTCTATGGTTTAAAACAAGCTCCTAGAGCTTGGTATGAAAGGCTTTCAAATTTTTTGATTGAAAAAGGATTTGAAAAAGGTAAGGTGGACAGTACACTCTTTATAAAAATGTATAAAAATGACATCTTGGTAGTTCAAATTTATGTTGATGATATCATTTTTGGTTCTACTAATGAATGTCATTGTCAAGAGTTTGCTAAGTTAATGCAAGGTGAATTTGAGATGAGCATGATGGGGGAGCTCTCATTCTTTTTGGGACTCCAAATCAAGCAAATGAAGGATGGCACCTTCATCAACCAAGCAAAATACATAAAGGATATGCTCAAGAAGTTTGGCTTGGAGAATGCAAAGCCTCAAGCCACTCCTATGAGCTCATCTACAAAGCTTGACAAAGATGAAGGAGGTAAGTGTGTTGACTCTAAACTTTATCGTTCTATGATTGGATCTTTGCTTTACCTTACCGCAAGTAGACCGGATATCTTGTTTAGTGTTTGCTTGTGTGCTAGGTTTCAAGCTAGTCCTAGAGAGTCTCACCTTATAGCCGTTAAGAGAATCTTTAGATACCTTAGAGACACTCCTTGTTTAGGTCTTTGGTATCCTAGAGACTCTACCTTCAACCTTCATGCTTACTCGGATGCGGATTATAGGGGTTGCAAAATTGATAGGAAAAGTACTTCGGGAACTTGTCAATTCTTAGGTAGTATGCTCATATCTTGGTTCTCTAAGAAACAAAATAGTGTAGCCTTATCTACCACCGAAGCCGAGTACATATCCTTAGGGAGTTGTTGTGCTCAAGTCCTTTGGATGAAGCAACAACTCTTAGATTATGGAATTAAAGTTGAAACCATACCCCTAAAATGTGACAACAATAGTGCAATATGTTTAACTAAAAATCCCATCCAACACTCTAGAACCAAACATATAGAAATAAGGCATCATTTCATTAGAGATCATGTCCTTAAGGAAGATGTGGTTATAGAGTACGTAGACACCTTGAATCAATTAGCGGACATATTTACAAAACCCTTAGACAAAGAGCGTTTTTGGTCCCTTAGGAGAGAGTTAGGTCTAGCTAGCCTATCTTGACCTTTTAGGACCTTTTTGTGCTTAAATATGCTTGATTTTGTGAAATTCCATGTTTATGTGTTTAAACTCCTAATTTCATCCATGCCTATAGTTAGGGGGAGTATGTTTATGCTTGAATATGTTTTTGCCTGCTCATTCATAACGTTTAGGCATGTTAGGCCTCCTAAAACTTCATTTTTCTGCACTTTTAGAGCCTCATCTGCACTTCCAGGCCCAGGTGTATCGAAACGGGTGACCCAGTTTCGATACGGATACCTTAAATCCAGTTCTGAGAGAAGGGCGTTTCGAAACGCCTCCAATGCGTTCCGAAACGTTTTTGCTACTGCCAAGGGGTGTATCGAAACGTGTTTCGATACGGGTCAACAGGGCTTCGATACGGTCAACACTGTATCGAAACGGTCATACTATGGTCTCAAAACGGTCAAACCCTAGTCGTCCCGTTTCGAAACGGTCCTGACCGTTCCGAAACGGCATCGCGGACTGCTTTATTTAGGGCTTTTAATGATAAAGTTCACTTTTTATCAAACTCTTAAAACCCTAAACCGCCTCCCTCTCTATAAATACCCTCTCAAACTCATTGTTTTTCACAAAATTGTGAGGGGTTTTACTCTAAAACTCAAGTCTAAGCAAGTTTCATCAACATTGTGCAAGGATTTTAATCAAATCATCCAAAATCCCAAACTAAGGTAATTTTTTTCTCTTTTCTTTTTCTTTCAATTTATGTTCGAATCTTAGGTTAGAAAATTTTATTTTTGTATAACTTATATGTTTTCCTTTGTGGGTTTTCCATATCTTGTAAAAAAATTTCAAAATCTCAAAATTTTTTATTCGAATATAAAATTTTTCAGTCGTCTATTTCCTTTACTGTTTTTTTATTTTGTTTAATTTTGTTTCAAAAACCTAAGTGGGATTTATTATTGGATTGATTTTAAATATCAATGCATACACTTAATTTTAAAATATACTTGCTTAATGTTTTAGATGGCGGATCAAGCTAACAAAAAGCGCAAGGCCGTTCAAACCGGTGATTCGAGCGTTCGTCCGAATCTTCCTCTGCTTTTTTCAGAAAACCCTTAAAACTTCGGAGGTGCGTGCTCGTTTCTCTTATGTCAAGGATTTCGAAATTCGTAAGGAACATGTCATTGATCTTGGTTTCCTCAATTCTGAGCGATTCCTATTCCGTTATCTCGACCGTTTGAGTGAGTGGAATCTTATCTTCTTCTTGAGCATTCCGGATGTTCGCTACAAACACATGGTACTCCTTTTTTACTCTAATGCTCATTTTATTTATGATGAGACCAAAATCGAGATTATAGGAATTGAATCATCCTTATTGGGCAAAAAGTTTGTTGTTAATGTTGCTCTTTTGGAGTCTATTTTTAAACTTAAGGATGAGGGTATTGAGGATGAACGTCACTTTGGCACTTCCACCGGTAAGGCACTTACTTTGGATGTGCATGATCGCGTTCTTCACTTGATGGTTTCTTGGTTCATTCGACCTTCCGGAGGTAAATACTCTCATATCCGTCAAACTGACCATTTTTGGCTTGAGTGTTTCCGTAAGGGTGAGCGCCCAAATGTGCCTAAAATAATTTTTGCCGAGATAGTCAATAATATCAAACTTATTGACACAAATGAGTTGAAGTCTTTTACCTATGGCATACTCTTGAGCTACATCTTTCATGACCTTGGCATCGATTGTTCCTACGACTCTCCGGAACCTCGCAATACCATGATTGGTGAGTCATCCCTTCGCAAGTCCGGGTTTACATATGTGAATGATGTTTGGGAAAGAATTGATAGAGAAGCCGTTCCTCCTCCCGTTTCTCCTCCACCGCAAGTTCAAGTTGCAAACAATGAAGCTCTCACGGCTCTCATTACCGAGCGGTTCAATGCTTTGGACACTCGGTTCAATGCTTTGGACACTCGCATTGCTTCGGGTTTTGAATCTATGGGCAATAGTTTCAAGAATGTCGAGGATCGTCTTCATACTCTTGAGACTTCCCACTCAAACTTGGATCTATCCTTCTCTACGCTCTATGAGCAATGGACGAAGTTTCACCGTTCTCAAGCCAAGAGTGATGATGATACTTCGGATGATGATGACGAGGCCTAGGATCTTCATATCATATCATATTATCTATGCATTTTAGGATTAAGATTGCATCTTTATGTTTTATCATGTTTTAGGAACCTATGCTTTTGGTTTTTTTTAGGATTTTATGTTGAACTTAATGATGGTTTATGCTTTGGATATTTTGATATTATGAATTAATATTATGCTTGCTTATTAATGCTTATTGGTACTAATCCTTTGTCTTCTCTATGAGCTTTTATTGTTCTTTTTGATCTAACAAAAAGGGGGAGAAGAAATTTAAGAGCCACAAAAATTCGTTTTAAATTTTAAAAGATTTTTTAAAGCTTTACAACTTGGATTTCAAATCAAAAATTTCCTTTAACTTTAAAAACCTATCTTAAATTAAGGGGGAGTTAGAATATTTTCAAAACTTTCAAAATTCTCAAAAATTCTAACTTTGGTTTTGTTATATCAAAAAGGGGGAGATTGTGAAACAAATATTTTAATTTTGATATAACTAAAAACCTAAGGACTAAATTGAAAACGTCAAAACGAATTTTAAGTCCTCAAAATATCCCCATATAACTTTAAGATTATGCCCAAGTTAAAAACAAAAGTTTTTCAAATATTTTTCTAAGTGTTTCAAGTTAAAACAGTGATTTTCAAGCTCCTGTTTCGAAACGGCCCTCAGGCGTTTCAAAACGTTTTTATCACTGTCGACCACCGTTCCGAAATGTGTATCGAAACACTTGACCCCGTTTCGAAATGGTATGTAACGTTTCGAAACTGTTCTTGATATTTGATTTAAAAAGGGCACAACGGTTGAAATATTTGCTGAATTTTTAAAAGATAAAAAGGGTGTTTCGAAACGGATTAAGGCCGTTCCAAAACGACCCTTGACAGTAGCAAATCCGTTTCGAAACGAATCCAAAACATTTCGAAACAGGTCTTTAGTTTAATTTGAAATTATGACCGTTATAGTGTTTTTAACTAAATTTCTGAAAATCGTTAAGGTGTTTCGAAACGGGCTAAGACCGTTTTGAAACGACCCTTGACAGTGGCAAAAGTGTTTCGAAATGGCCCTAAGGCGTTTCAAAACGTGCTCTTAAATGCACCCCAACGGCTCTTTCTATTTTAGTCCGTTCCGAAACAGGTACCCCGCGTTTCGAAACGGGTTGTTGCAGACTGCATTTATGGTGGTGAGATAACATCCCCAACGGCTCTATTGATGAGTGCCACAACCACAACGGCTAGAAATCAATGAGAAGGTATAAAAGAGACCTCCAAAAGCACCAGCAACAACTATTAATCCAAAAGCAAACATCCAAACATCAAATTCATGCAATTGTGCAAAAATCCCATTTTGTGTAAAAATCTCAATTGTAATCTTCATTCATATTTTGTTCAATTGGGTTGAGTGCTTGTATTGGGGCTATTATTTTTATTGAGAGATACCTTTTAGCCATCAAATTTCTTTGTTCACTAGTGTGAGGATTGGGTTGATTTTTGGGTAGAAAAATCAACCGAAATTGTAAAGGGTTGCCTCCTTGTCCTAGAAAAGGGGAAGATCAATTTAGTGGAATTGTTGCAAATCCTTAGTGAGGCTAAGGTAGTGGATGTAGAGTTCATTTGGAACTTGAACCACTCTAAATCTCTTGTCAATTATTTTTAATTTGCAATTTCCACCTCAAAACCTTTAAATTTCCAATTCACCCCCCCCCCTCTTGGTCAATATCGATCTTGCGATCCACTCAACACAATTAGGTACCAATTTTGGGCGTCGTGTGGGGTTCTAACCCTTCCCCACGTGTAACCGACCCTCGAACATGTTTTCTTGTTTTTCGCAGACCAAAATCGTTGTTTTATTAAAACAAAACATTTTATTAAAATAACCCTATTTTTAAAAGTGATACAATCACACTTTTTTTTCAAAAAAAATTGGTGACGACTCTGTCGATTTTAAAAAGTTTTTACTGCCAAAAAAGTCGAAGCCTCCTTCATCCCTAAAAAAGCGGTTGCAACAGGGTTCAACCACGCTAGTGTTTGTTGCTTGTCTTGTGTCAATGGCAGTGTTTGCATGTGTCTCATGTTTGTTGTTCAAGGCTATGTTGGCTTGTTGTTTGTGTCTGTTGTTTCGGCCAGGGTGATCCCCTATTAGTTTTGCTTCCCATCGTGTTTGGTTCTGCATGTGCTTAGGTTGATGCACGTGTGTTCTCGTTTGTTCCTTTTGTTTAGTTTCTAATGAATTTCTGGTGTTTGGATAAAAAAAAGAACTACATTGGAACTTGATCGACAGTAAGATAAACTTATTAAACCATGATAGATTTTAATAACTAAAGTGGACTCAACAAAGTTTCAGCCTGCCTTCATTCATATGTCGTATTTTGTCAAGCCTGATTTCTTTATTGTTTTGTTCATACTACTATGTGTCATTATATTATATTATTGTTTTGTTCTTTATCTTAAACCTACCACAATTATTTATTTTATTTTAAGTATAATAACAGTAGTAATTGTATTAGTTATTAACTCACTCGATTCTTGTGGAGACGATACTCAATCACAGGGGCGGATCCTTAAAAGGACTAGGGGCGTACCAAAATTTTAAGAAATTTAAATTTTGCCCTTAAAATTTTTGAAAATTTTAGTTTGACCTCTAAATTTTCTTTAAAAAATCATATTAAGCTTCAAAAATTTAAATATTCTTAACTAAATTTCTTCTCAAATTTTTGTTAATTTTTTTAATCTCTCTAAATTATTAAAAAATTTAGTTAAATTCTAAAATATTTGAAATTTTTTGTTTAAACCTTTATATTTTTTTAAAGAATTAACTTAACCCATCAAACTTGCGCGCTCATTGTGATACGGCATTAATTTGTCATATTTTCCCTACCACCGTTAAAGAACTTGCTGATTTTAAGTATGAGTATGACATGACATGAAGTAATTTAAAGAAAACGTGAAATACCGTACATACACAAAAATTAAGATATTCCATCCTCATATTTGTCACATATTTTTCATCACTGTTCTGTGTTAAAAAAAAATGGTATGACATGGGAATTTGTGTGTTTTTCCATTGTTCCTAATATTTTACGTTGTTATTTTATATTTCAGCTCTAATATATTAATATAATTTAATGATTTTTATCGTATTGTCTTTAAAATATACTCCATATGTCCTATAAAATTTGTCCATTTTGTGTTTTAAAATTGTTCCACTTATACTTTAAATTGTCTCATTAAAAAACCCAATCACTTAGACAGTTTCTTTAAAATATATTAATATCCTCCTTGCCTGGCGACTACGGGGCCGCCAAACCCCCGCGAGGGGCTCTGCCCCTCAACACCGCAAGGAGCTTCGCCCCTTGATCCCTTCGTACGCAACATAGATCGTAGGCCCACATTTTTCATCACTGTTATGTGTTAAAAAATGGTATGACATGGGAATTTGTGTGTCTTTCCATTGTTCCTAATATTTTACGTTGTTATTATATATTTTAGCTCTAATATATTAATATAATTTAATGATTTCTATCGTATTGTGTTTAAAATATACTCCATATGTCCTATAAATTTTGTCCATTTTGTGTTTTTAAATTGTTCCCCTTATACTTTAAATTGTCTTATTAAAAAACCCAATCACTTAGACAGTTTCTTTAAAATATATTAATATCCTCCTTGCCTGGCGACTACGGGGCCGCCAAACCCCCGCGAGGGGCTCTGCCCCTCAACACCGCAAGGAGCTTCGCCCCTTGATCCCTTCGTACGCAACATAGATCGTAGGCCCACATTAAAACCTTTAACAAACGCGTAATAATATATATGTATGATATGCTTGTTTTGTATGGTGTTTGACATGAATGGTTATAGCCCTTTTATTTTACAATAGTTGTAATTTAAATACGGCATGCGCGTCGTGCCTCTCTACTCTTTTGTTGTATTTCTCTTCTCATCTTACTCCCTCGTATGTAAAACGAATTTCTGAAAATTGTAATCATATGAAGATTCGAAGGAGCAGATGAATAGACCAGTTAGGGACGAGAAGATGCTTGAGAGTTCTTTTTCTTCTAGGATTCTTGGTTCTCTCATTGGCTTGGGATGGGCCACCTTAATTTTTCCTTTGGGCTATAATCATTGCATATTATTTAATGTTTATACCTATCATGTATGTGATGCCATGAATGTTGTATCTGCAAATTTTATTTGATGAGATCAATAAGGGCCTAATATTAAAATGAATAATGATGAGATAATTATGAAAAATCCCTCACTACAATCTAAGTTAATTTAACCGTCTAATGTTTACCCTCGTTAAGGCTTCGATCGATATCATATGAGTTTTGCCAAAGCAATATCACATGAGTCTATCTTGGTTAAACGCGAAGAATAAGTAAGTGATATTTGCAGGATGAAATATTTGTGATAACTTGGCTAGGTTATTCTAATAGGATTAGAAACCTAGAGGTTAATTTTTGGATAAATCATGATATGATTTGAACAAGAGTTGTTCACCGAATGGACGAGTTACATTAGATGTAATTAGTAAGGTGTAACTTACCTAAATAACTTTTTTTCCTAAAAGAAAAGCCAACGCTGATTTAGGATGAAGTTGAAATATGGATCATCACTAACTAGAAAAATTGTCGATATGTTTTTCCGAAATTAAAACTTGAGGGTTTTTAATTTTGAATAAAATGGTGGGAGTAATTTATTAATAAAGACATTTTTTTTATAAATTTCAAACTCGGTAAACAAACTTACATTACATATTTCCATTGTTGTAGACTCAATGGCATACAACACACTTTCACTTCGATCGATCCTTGAGAAGGATAAACTCAATGGCTTGAATTTCCTTGACTGGTTCCGAAATTTGAGAATTGTTCTCAAGCAGGAAAAGAAGGAATATGTCATTGAAGAACATGTTCCTGATGAACCGGCTGCTAATGCTCCTAGAGCTGACAAAGACAAGTTTAAGAAACACATGGATGACATGTTAGATGTCGAATGTCTTACGCTTGCCACCATGACCTCTGAGCTTCAGAAGCAACATGAGGACATGTTAACCTATGAGATGATTCAACACCACAAGGAAATATATGAGGGTCAAGCGCGTCAAGAGAGGTATGAGATCTCTAAAGCTCTATTTCAATGCAAAATGAGTGAGGAATCTCCTCTAGAAGCTCGTGTCATTAAAATGATGGGCTATATCGAAACGTTGGAGAAGTTGGGATTTCCACTCAAAGATGAATTGGCCACTGATGTCATCCTACAATCGTTGCCAAAAAAGTTTCAACCGACTTGTCCTTAATTTCAACATGAATGAAATTAATAAAACTTTACCAAAGTTACTTGGCATGTTACGAACTGCTGAAAACAAACTACAAAAGGTTGGACATAAGCCCATTTTGATGGTCCATATGGACAAAAGGAAGGGAAAGACTGTAGCAAAGCCTAAGGGTAATGACAAGGCCAAGCCCAATGGAAAGGATGCGTTGAAACCCAAAGGGGGAGTTAGCAAAGAAGGAAAATGTTTCCATTGCGGCAAGACCGGACATTGGAAGAGAAACTGCCCTTCTTATCTTGAAGAAGTCAAAAAGGCAAACGCAAACGAAGCGTCTACTTCAGGTATTTATGTCATAGATGTTAGTTTGTCAACATCTACTTCTTGGGTATTAGATACCAGATGTGGTTCTCATATTTGTACTTTTGTACATGGACTACAAAAGAGAAGGAATTTGGATAAAGGAGACGTGGACCTACGAGTAGGAAATGGAGCAAAAGTTGTTGCATTAGCTATAGGAACATATGTTTTGTCTTTGCTTAGTGGACTTGATTTAAATTTAGAAGATTGTTAATTTGTGCCTAGTTGAACTAAGAACATTAGTTCTATTTCTTGTTTGGACAAGATATGTTTTGAGGTTATTATTAAAAATAATTGTTTTTCATTTTATCTCGATAATGTTTTTTATGGTTTGACACAATTAATTAACGGTCTTTACATTTTGGATCAAGATAATACTATTTATAACATAAATACGAAAATATCAAAGACAAATGACTCAAATCAAACCTACCTTTGGCACTATCGTTTAGGCCATATAAGTGAGAAACGTATATCAAAACTCCATAAAGATGGACTTTTAGATTCATTTGTTTTTGAACAATATGATGTATGTGAATCTTGCTTATTGGGAAAAATGACTAAGGCTCCCTTTAATGGTAAAGGTGAAAGAGTAAGTGATTTATTGGGATTAATACATACTGATGTATGTGGGCCAATAAATACGCAATCTAGAGGAGGATTCCAGTACTTCATTACATTCATTGATGATTTTAGTCGGTATGGGTATATCTACCTTATGCGCCATAAATCTGAAGCAGTTGAAAAGTTCAAGGAGTTCAAAAATGAAGTACATAATCAAACAGGCAATAGTATTATGGCACTTCGATCAGATCGAGGTGGAGAATACTCAAGCATAGAGTTTGATGAACTCCTAAAAGAGTGTGTGATTGTCTCACAACTTACCCCACCTGGCACACCACAATGGAATGGAGTTTTTGAGAGAAGGAATCGAACATTGTTAGACATGGTTCGATCCATGATGAGTCATAGTGATCTTCCGACTTCTTTTTGGGGACATGCACTTGAAACAACTGCTTTCACACTAAATTGTGTTCTAACCAAATCGGTTCAAAAGACACCATATGAGATATTGACTGGGAAGCGTCCTAGTATGTCTTTTATGTAGATTTGGGGTTGTGAGGCTTATGTTAAACATCATATGTTTGCAAAACTTGAACCTAAATCTCATAAATGTATATTTGTTGGATATCCTAAGAAAACCAAGGGATATTATTTCTTTAACCCTAACGAGAACAAAGTGTTTGTTTCTCGAATGGGAGTTTTTCTCGAAAGAGAATTCCTCTCAAAGAATGGGAAGAGTAGAAATATTGAACTTAGAGAAGTTCAAGATCAACAAATTAATGAGCTAGAGGTTGAGCATGTTACACAAGTTGTTGAGGAACAATCAACAGATTTAGAAACACGACCACTGCGCAGATCCACAAGAGAATGCTATGTACCTGAGAGATATGGATTTCTCGTTACTACACATGGAGACGTTCTTCTGTTGGATCAACATGAGCCCAGGACTTACCAAGAGGCGGTGGCGAGCCCAGAGTCTAAGAAATGGCTTGAAGCCATGAGATCTGAAATGGATTCCATATCTGAAAACCAAGTATGGATTTTGGTTGAATCACCTGAATGGGTCAAACCAATAGGGTGTAAATTGGTTTTCAAGAAGAAAACTTACATGGATGGTAATATACAAACATATAAAGGGTGATTAGTCGCTAAAGGTTTTCGACAAGTTCATGGTATAGACTATGACGAAACCTTCTCCCCTGTAGCTATGTTTAAATCCATCCAGATCTTGCTTGCAATAGTTGCATTCCATGATTATGAAATCTGGCAAATGGACGTCAAAACCGCTTTCCTTAATGGAAAACTTGAAGAGGATGTGTATATGACACAACAAGGTTTTGTTTCTCTTGAAAATGCTAGAAAGGTTTGTAAGCTACAAAGGTTCATTTATGAACTGAAGCAAGCTTCTTGAAGCTGGAATCTTCGTTTCAACGATGCAATCCAAGAGTTTGGATTTATAAGAAATGAAGATGAGCCTTGTGTTTACAAAAGGGCTAGTGGGAGCATTGTTTCTTTGCTAATCTTGTATGTAGATGACATACTCATCATATGAAATGATATACCTACTCTAAAGTCTGTTAAGACTTGGTTAGGTAGTTGTTTTTCTATGAAAGATTTGGGTGATGCAGCGTATATCTTAGAAGTTAAGATCTATAGATATAGACTAAGACGACTCCTAGGTCTAAGTCAAAGTACATACATAGACAAAGTTCTAAAAAGGTTCAGTATGGAAGAATCTAAGAAAAGGTTCTTGCCCTTGAGACATGGTATTTCTCTTTCGAAGGATATGTTCCCTTCAACTTCAAAAGAAAGAGAAAGGATGAATAAAATTCCAAATGCTTTGGCTATTGGTTTTATCATGTATGCCATGATATGTACTCGACCAGACGTATCGTATGCCTTAAGCATAATGAGTCGATATCAGGTAAACCCAGGTGAATGTCACTGGATTACAGTTAAAAATATCCTCAAATACTTAAGAAGAACTAAGGATACATTTCTTTTCTATGAGTGTGAAGAAGAGCTTAGTGTAAATGGTTACACTGACGTCAGCTTCCAAACGGACAAGGATAACTCACGATCGCAATCTGGGTTTGTGTTTTGTCTAAATGGAGGTGCTGTGAGCTGGAAAAGTTCAAAACAAGACACATTAGCTGACTGTAAACCGGAGGCTGAGTACATTGCAGCCAGCGAATCAGCAAAAGAGACTGTTTGGATCAAGAAGATCGTAACTGAACTAGGGTTTGTTCCCAGCATATCAGATGCTATAGAACTCCATTGTGACAACAATGGAGCCATTATACAAGAAAAGGAACCCAAATCTCATCAACTATCCAAACACATTCTGAGGCGTTTTCATCTTATTCGAGAGATCATAGATCGAGGAGATGTGGAAATATGCAAAGTACACACAAATGATAACATTGTTGATCCCATGATGAAGCCTTTGGCACAACAAAAGCATGATCGTCACACTGAGTCACATGGTATTAGATATGTGATTGATTGGTCTCAGTGCTAGTGGAAGATTGTTAGAGTATGCCTAAAGACCAATCATATCATGATTGTATTGACATACTATCTTTACCGATTTTATCAAATAAAGGCATTGCCGTTATTTTCTTCTGTTATATTTATGTGCATCAAATTAACAAAAGACAATAATATCCATATAATAATATGATTATTATTAAAAGATCCTTAGTTGAGTATTATTATGGGCAGGATAATAATAATACGTTTAAAGCTAACATGTTGTTGATTGATGACAATGTGTTGTCATTGACATAGTGATGTCAAAATCAAAGCATGAATATGATGTTGGATAACAACATATTGGTTTGACCCGCTATGAGCATATGTCTTGGACTATTATGTAATTGTCACGATATTGCTCATAATGATAACTATGTGTATGATTCTTTGACTTGAGATCATTATTATCTTAACATATATTGATGTGTGCTTTGACGCAGTTAAATGTGCATCGTAAATGGTTATATCGTAAATGGTTATACTGTATAGACTGACATTGAGCATATCATGATATGTGTAGTGGGGTATGAATGGTCGAGATAGGATTTGTCCTTCCTACATAATAGGAAACATATCACAGGCCACTTAATTGAGTAAGACTAGAAATGCATGGTCATGCTTGTAACCCCCTTAGCCTGGCCTAGACGATTGGCCCGAACTATGAAGATTACACGGGGAAAACCAAAGTCAACCTGAAAGTCAACCTTGATTCACGACCCTTTTTGTTCCTTTTTAATCTTTTCTAGATACTTGTTAACCTTAAGTGAGTACTCATGAAACACGATTGAGAAAGGCACAACGATCGGATAACATATAGGGACTCAATTGCACTACACATTAAATTAGGGACCAAATTGTAATTTCTGTAAATTAGAAGGACTTCATTGGTTTTAAGGTTACCATTATGAAATTAGTCATGTTACATGCTTCACTCCCAAATTGCAACTTTAAAAGACATCTCAAGCTCAAGCAAACGCAATCTCAACATTTAGGACTAAAATGTAAAGCTTGCAATCATCAAAACAATTCAAATTTGTGTCCAACGGTCACCTGTTTCGGAATACCCACCTGCCGTATCGAAACGCTGGATCGAAACGGCGTTGACCGTTTCGGTAAGCAGGTGTGTTCCGAGACCAGTTCTGAAACATGGCATTCCACTAGCCAAATCGTTTCTAAACAGCCTCCACCATTTAGAAACACGAAGGCCATTACAGGCCCCCATTCCGAAACACTAGAGGGTGTTTCGATACGGTTTGCCCAAAACTGCAGCAAATGCTGGTTTTTCACTCAAAAACCTATTTAAACACATCCCACGAACTCTCTAATCATACCAACAAGTCAACATACATATAAGGTACATATTTGGAACACTCAAACACAATCATAGCATCAAACATGAAATCTCATTAGTCTAGAAGCATGCTTCCTAATATCAAAAATACAAATAGGCAATCCAACCTCAAAACAAGCAATTAAGGCCATTTACAATTCAAACCAGCCAAAAACAACATGCCACAACCTTAGGGAGTTTAACACAACTCCCAAATACAGATCTTGGTTTCCCATTGCCAATCTATCAAAACTAAGTGTATGAAAACTTCACCATACATGAGCTTGAACTCCCTTGGATGAACTTAGCTTCCTTGATGCCCAAAAACACCTCAATTATCTGCATTATTGGTAAAAGAGAGGGCGTAAGCACAAATGCTTAGTGAGGCATGCTCTAAAGAAAACCAACACAATAATGCACACTTTGAAAACCTTTCTACAAAAGCTTTCGAACAACATGCTCATTTTAACACATGCTTGAAAACCTTTCAAAGCAACTTCTCATTGAAACCACATGTACCTTAATTCTATCTCATGCATTTACCAATGCAAAACTCATGGCAAGGCCATACACATGCTTGTAACATCAAAGCATCTCTAAAGCAAAACTCATATACATATCTCATAGCATAAATCATTTCATCAAAGGTACATGTGTAACAAAAACCATTTCATCATTTATATTGGCATTTAACATCTCATTAATACTCGGATATGCGGACACATTTCTACACTAGACTCTTTCGGTGGAATCTCGCATCACCGTACTCACTTGTCTAGCAACATAGCTTCCAGTGAAATCTCTCATCGCTACAAAGCTTGGGTATTTCACCAAGTTCTACCCGATGGAATGCCCATCATCGGAATATCTCCCTTTGGCTTAACCAAAGAGCATGTACGAATTTTTAGTTTATAGTGCACTCTCATCCTATTGATCGATCAATTATATCCGGTAAGTTTCTCAACATCTATGCCAATATAATGTGTTAAAACATCATCACACCTACTGTTTTTCATGCAATATTACTCAAAGGTTTTCTCATCACATTTCAAAACATAAATCATACTTTGCTTCAAACAAAATGCTCAAATCTCTTCAATGCAACATTCCATCTCATGACATCTCTACGGGCATAATCTCATGCTATGAATCATGCATAAAAACAGTAGGAATTTATCAATCACAAACCATGAGCATGTAAAAGCATTTTAGGGGCAAACACCATTTTAAAGAGAGCAATTCAAACCATACTTACTTCCGGATATAGGAAGGTGTTTCAAACCTCTCCTAAATCCCCAAACCTTGTATTTTTGTCCTCATGGACTTCAAACCCAATCACACTCACCAATTTACGTTTCGCTTGCTCGCCGAAACGCCAATTAAGCTTCCGGATCAACTCCAAAAGTGTCCGAAGATGTCTCCCCTGCTTTAGACACATAAAAGCAGAGGATTAATGCATCATCATGCATTGAAATCTTCAGCCAACACTCCTAGACTCGCTGCTCTACCTAAGCACAACATTTCAGCTACCAAACACAACCGAAAACATCTCCAAACTCTTCCTAAACATAACCCAGCCAAGATCCATCACTTCTAATCATTTCTAAACATCAATTAACATAAAAAACAACCCTAAACTCATCCTTATACCTCCAGCTATAACATGACACCAAAATCACCTCAAAAACCACCATTTTCACAAGCAAAAACTTAGGAAAAACAACCTATTCGGGATTGGATTGATAAAACCTCATTTCTAACATCATTTAACATCCAAAAAACATTAGAAAACCATCTCAAAACAAAGCCCAATCAATTACCACGAAAATCTTCAAGATCTCTTCCAAAATCTTAAGTTTTAAGTCAAATTCTTGTTTCCAAAATTAAAACCATTCATAAAACTTTAATAAAGGATTGACAACTTGGGAATTTCAGTAAAGAACTGAGTATTTAGAGGAGAAGAACAAGCTTACCTCTAAAAGATGATTTCTCCTTGATTTGGGCAAGTTTCCATGAAAATTCAATGTAGAAAACAAGTAGATTTGATGAAAGATTGATTAGGAATCAATGAGTGATGGAAATCTCATCAAATAAAGTGGAAATCAAAGTAAATTTTGCTGGAGGAAAAGTGTTTGGTTCATAGGATTTTGAGAGAAAATGAAATGAGAGAAAATTAGAGAAAATGGTTATCAAAGTCAAAGGTAGTTTATCACCTTTATTTTATTTAATTAAATAATTAATTAAATCACCAAAATTAAGGAAAAATCTGATGAAAACATTTTTGGTAAATTAGCTCCTTAAAGATTCAAAGTTTCAATCCTTTACAAAACAGTCACTACTAAATTTTGCAAAAACTGCGATTTGGTCACTACACCGAAATGTAGTATTTCCAAACCCTATTTTGTAAAATTAATTTCACCCTTCACCTTTTTTTATTAAATGAGGATATTTAGATATTTTTCTATACTTGTAAAGCATCCCGAACTAGGTGTTATCTAGAACTCTCTTTTATATTCGAACCGTTTCTTAGACCGGTCCGGTTCAGACCCTAAACTTCTAAGCCCAAATTTGGGGTGTTACAATGCTCAAATAAGTTGATATGAGATATCACATATTATTCGTCTGTTGTCTACTCTAGATATCTAGAAATAATAGATAGACAAAACATCAGACTTGTGCATATTCTAGATATAAAGGACAAAGGGATATAATACATTAGAATAGTTGATCACGAAGATGTTACGTTGAATCTTTACTTCTAGTAATTTAGGTGACGATGATACATTGCTAGATGTCACTCATTGTTTGTGATATTGGAATAGTTCTAATAATTGTTACTAATGTTACTGGAACCTACAAGGTCACACCCCAGGGTTGAAAAGAGCAATTAATAAATAAGTTACATATGTACAATTTAGTTGTACGTATATAACATGTACAATTAATATTAAGACATATATATTTGATATATATGCTAAAATATTTTATTATACATAGAATTCTGAATTTAAAATAATTAAAGTAACTATAGTTCGGAATTAATTAAAAACCCTATACAGTTAGGATAACATGTTATAAAAAGGGGTTAATGGTCTAGCAGTCGTCTAACCCTTTGAAACGTATTTTTCTCAAAAACGTTTTGTGAGAAAGAAAATTGCTCTCAACTTTTCAACCGAGTAAATTGAGTAGAGGTTGAGACGATCTATTCTTGGAGGCTAAGATTCGTATCATTCGTGAGAACGTTAGACGTTTCTGTTCGTTCTGTTTATCAAGGAACTCAATGTAAGTAAACCTATCTCATCATTCTGAATTCAGATTAAACGTACATGGATCGCTGGTGAGATCGTCGTGTTTGTTTTTCCGTTGTGCCATGGGGTGCGCCGATGATAAAAAACTGTAGTTCATTTTCCTGAAATACTTTTCCGGAAAAAGTTTTCAGTGAAACAAACAGACCCTAATGCGATGTCTTATCAAACGGGAATGATAGGTTAGCGCCAGAAATGTTGGCGGTGATTAAAGTTCATCTCCAGGGCGATAAGGCCGTTAAAATATACTAATATTCAATAAACTAACAAGTAAAGTCGAACATTCGTGAACTTAAAAATTCCAATTTTGAAAACGATTTTAAAACCAATTAGGTACCAATTTTGGGCGTCGTGGGGGTTCTAATCCTTCCCCACGTGTAACCGACCCTCGAACCTGTTTTCTTGTTTTTCGCAGACCAAAATCGTTGTTTTATTAAAACAAAACATTTTATTAAAATAACCCTATTTTTTAAAAGTGATCTAATCACACTTTTTTTTCAAAAAAGATTGGTGACGACTCCGTTAATTTTTTGAAAAGTTTTTACTACCAAAAAAGTCGAAGCCTCCTCCCTCCTTAAAGAGGCGACTCCAACAGGGTTCAACCACGTTGGTGTCTGTTGCTTGTCTTGTGTCAATGGAAGTGTTTGCATGTGTCTCTTGTTTGTTGTTCAAGGCTCTGTTGGCCTGATGTTTGTGTCAGCTGTTTCGGCCAAAGTGAGCCCCTATTGGTTTCCAGTCTTTACATTTTGCTTCTCATCGTGTTTGGTTATGCATGTGCTTTAGTTGCTGCACGTGTGTTCTCGTTTGTTTCTTTCGTTTGGTTTCTAATGAATTTCTGGTGTTTGGATAAAAAAACTACATTAGAACTGGATCGACAGTAAGATAAACTTATTAAACCATGATAGATTTTAGGGTAAAGTACACAGACGATCACTGAACTTTGATACAAAAAACAAAATGGTAACCAAACTTTAAAAAATCACGAAGTAGCAATTAAACTTTAGATTTTGAAACAAAATGGTAACTGGGGCGTTAAACCCCGTTAACCCCTAACGGAAATCTGACTGGGTATGCCACATACCCACCCAGTTTTCCACGTCATATATAAAAAATAATAAAATTATATTCCACATCATAATTAAAAATTAAATATAAATTATTTTTAATCACGTGCAAGATTTCAATAACCGTAGTAGCCTCCGCTCAATCTCTGCCATTAAACCGGAAGGAGCCCTGGAAGTTAACCCCAGAACCCACCGTTTGAAAAAACCAGCCCCTCCCGTCATGCCCGGCGCGCCGCTCGTCCTCCCAATCTACGACGCTATGGCCCCGAGCCCATCTCTAGCTCCGGCCCCAGCCCCGGGACCCGGCAGACCCCACCACCATTTCAACGGGATGAGGCAAGTCAAATATATCATAGAGACCCTGTTTTAGCACCCAACGACGAGGCAATGGCGAAGCTAACGATGGACCAGCTGAGAGAACCGGGAGCGCTGGAGCAAATCATATATTACCATATAATCTCCGAGTACCAGACCGAGGGAAGTATGTACAATGCGGAGAGGAGATTTGGGAAAGTGGCGTACGATACATTGAGGTTGCCGCGTAAAGTTCTGGCTCAGGAAGCTGATGGGTCGGTTCGATCCCGACATTTACACCGACGGAAGGATCTCCGTTCAAGGTATCGACAACGTTCTTTTCTCGTCAGAGGAGAAATCTAAAGAAGAAAAGAGAACCATCAAAGTTGCCACCGTTAAACCCAGAAGAGGTAAATTTCATTATCAATATTTGTGTTAAATTGTCTGTTAAGTATATCATTGATTCATTGATTTGGGGGTTTGGGAATAGTCATGGCGGCGACGCTGGTTGCCGGGGAATATTTGGTGGTCAAATAGGAAAGTGTCGGTGCGTTAGAATCGTTTTAGAGCAGTGGCTATTTGGGTTTTTTTATTAGATTAAGAATAATTTATATTTAATCTTTAATTATGACATGGAATATAATTTTATTATTTTTTATATATGACGTGGAAAATTGGGTGGGGATGTGGCATACCCAGTCAGATTTCCGTTAGGGGTTAACGGGGTTTAACGCCTCAGTTACCATTTTGTTTCAAAATCTAAAGTTTAATTGCTACTTCGTGATTTTTTAAAATTTGGTTACCATTTTATTTTTTATATCAAAGTTCAGTGACCGTCTGTGTACTTTACCCTAGATTTTAATAACTAAAGTTGACTCAACAAAGTTTCAGTCTGCCTTCATTCATATGTCGTATTTTGTCAAGCTTGATTTCTTTATTATTTTGTTCAAACTACTATGTGTCATTATATTATTTTATTGTTTTGTTCTTTATCTTAAACCTATCACATTTATTTATTTTATTTTAAGTATAATAACAATAGTAATTGTATTAGTTATTAACTCACTCGATTCTTGTGGAGACGATACTCATTTACAAGGGCGGATCATTAAAAGGACTAGGGGCGTACCAAAATTTTAAGAAATTTAAATTTTGCCCTTAAAATTTTTGAAAATTTTAGTTTGACCTCTAAATCTAAAAAAATCATATTAAGCTTCAAAATTTAAATATTTTTAACTAAATTTCTTCTCAATTTTTTGTTAATTTTTTTCAATCGCTCTTAATTATTAAAAATTTTAGTTAAACCTTAAAATATTTGAAAACTTTTGTTTAAGCCTTTAAATTTCTTAAAGAATAAATTAACCCATCCAACTTTTAATTCAAATTATGACTGCTAATTCGTCACTTTTATTACTTATTGATAACATACACTTGCCTGCTCATTGTGATACAGCATTAATTTGTCAAATTTTCCCTATCACCGTAAAGAACTTGCTCATTTTAAGTATGAGTATGACATGACATGAAGTAATTTAAAGAAAACGTGAAAAACCGCATATACACAAAAATTAAGATATTCCATCCTCATATTTGTCCCTCATTTTTCATCGTTGTTCTGTGTTAAAAGAAGGGTATGACATGGGAATTTGTGTGTTTTCTAATTGCTCCTAATATTTTATGTTGTTATTATATATTTCGGCTCTAATATATTAATATAATTTAATGATTTCTATCGTGTAGTCTTTAAAATACTTCATATGTCTTATAAAATATGTCCATTTTATGCTTTAAAATTGTTCCACTTAAATTGTCTCATTAAGAAACCCAACCACTTAGACAGTTTCTTTCAAATATATTAATATCCTCCTTGCCGGGCGACTACGGGGCCGCCGAACCCCCACGAGGGGCTTTGCCCCTCAACACTGCAAGCAGCTTCGCCCCTTGACCTCTTCGTAGGCAACATAGATCGTAGGCCCACATTAAAATCTTTAACAAACGCGTAATAATGTATATGTATGATATGCTTGTTTTCTATGGTGTTTGACACACATGGTTATAGCCCTTTTGTTTTACAATAGTTGTAATTTAAAATACGGCTTACGCGTCGTGCCTCTCGACTCTTTTGTTGTATTTCTCTTCCCATCTTAAATTGTTCCTAATATTTTATGTTGTTATTATATATTTAAGCTCTAATATATTAATATAATTTAATGATTTCTATCGTGTAGTCTTTAAAATATATTTTATATGTCCCATAAAATTTGTCCCTTTTGTGTTTGAAAATTGTTCCACTTAAATTGTCTTATTAAAAAACCCAACCACTTAGACAGTTTCCTTGTCGGGCAATGCTACATATACTCATTGGGTCACCTACCCAGTTGAGGTGGCACATGAGACAATTAATAATACAATATAGTTGTAATATAAAATTTTCAAAGCAGTAAATGTGATACAATTAATGCATCTTGTTGAGATATAGATTTTGATATAATACATTAAAAAATGTTTTGGAGTAAAGTGAAAAGAATTTAAAACATGTCTTAAGTCAAAATAACTTGAAAATAAGTTTGGGGTGTTTTTAAAAGGTTTTAAAATGTTTTAAAGTAGCCAAAACTTGAATTTCAGATTGTCCGTACCGAAACAGTATACCCCGCTTCGATACAAGTTCATAGCGTTTGGTTAATCTTTGGGTAGAAAGATTAATCGTTTGTTAGAGTTTCCTCATAATCCTAGAAAATAAGATGAATCAATTAGTGAATTGGTTGGAAAAATCCTTAGTGGGAGCTAAGGTAGTGGATTTAGGTGCTTGTTCGAGGCTCGAACCACTATAAATTCATCGTGTCAAACAATTTTCGGCTTCCAAAAATCTTTCACCCAAAAATCCATCTTCTCTACCACTTGGCAAGCATCGGTTGAAGGTGATCATCGAGCCCAACAATTGGTATTAGAGTGAGGCTCAATCAAAGGGGATTAACATCCTATTGAGGAGATCCGGCTAGCTCGACCAACAATACAATCAACCGTCGAAATGGCGCAATACATCGACAAACCACCGTTCTTTTACAAGACCAACTTTGCTTATTGAAGACAAAAATGATGTTTTTCATCAAGGCCAAAGATTACAAGCTTTGGGAAATAGTTGAGGATGGTCTTTTCGTGCCACAATGAAGCAAGGCGGAATGAAGTGCGGATGATCGCAAGAAGATGAAGCTAAATTGCAAGGCTTTGCACATTCTCTTTTGTGCATTTAGCCCCAACATCTATGAGAAGATGTCTACTTGTGAAGATGCCAAAGAAATGAGTTGAATCTAGAAAGTTAGGTTTGAAAACATGTCCCTTAAGTTATAAATCTTAGGTTAAAAATATTTTAAAATATATAATTGAATTAATTAATAATAATTAATGTAAAATTTCTCAAATATTTATGAAACTCGATCATTAAAACATATACTGAATATTTCATAAAAACATTTGAAATAAATTGAAAATGCATGCTGAAACATTATCCCAAATTTAATATCTCAATGTCCGAAATTACAAAATATCTCAAAGTGATGTTAAAGCAATAATCTAAAATATTTGGAAAGAGTTTCTACTAAATAATTTAATATCCGAGTAAAAATACAAGATGCTCCAAGTACTGAGTCGCCTAATAAGTTTGGATATCTGGAAGAAAAACTATATGGGTGTAACCCAAATAGCTTAGTGTATGTAACACCCGGGTTCGGGGGTCGGGTGAAAATAATAATTTAAAATAGTTCAGGTTTCGGTTCTTAATTTTAAGTAATACAATAATGGTTTGAGCCTCGGGTTTTAAGACAAATAAAATTTAGTTGGACCATTTTTAAAATAAACCCAAATAGCTATGGGTGTCATCCATTGTAGTTATCTTAATTCATTAAGGGCATTTGGGTCTTTAGCCTTTTAATTTCAAATAAACCTAAAATATTGCTTTGAGTCATCTTCTTCCCCTCTCTCTACTATTCACCCCAACGTCAAAACCCCCCTGTCCTTAGGTTACTATTTCATCAAATGTCTTGCTCGTTTTGAAGAATTTCGCAAAGGTAAACACGTTTTTTACTTACCCTTGTTATTCCCTACAAGCTAATACCATTTGTTTTCATTTTAGACATGTTTTGAGATTTGAGGTTTGAAGGGTTTTAGATTGAAAATGTTGTCTTTGGGGTCTTTAACTTGAGCTTTCTATTTGTTTAAGTTATATGAGTTGTTTACAACCAAAAGGGTCCAACAAAACCGATTTTTACAATGTTTTATGGAATTTTCGGACTTGGGTGAAAATGAGGTTTTTGGGAGGTTTTAAGTTGAGTTTTGGGGGGGGGTTTGAGGTGGAATCTTGAGGGCTGATGGTTAGGCTATATGTAAGTGATGTTTTGGAAGCTTTAGGGAGTAATTTGAGGATTGGAATCATTGATTTTGAGGGGTGTTTAAGGGCTGCTCGTGATTATGGATTTTTGAGTTGTTTTCAATGGGAAAATTGATGTTGTGTGCTTGGTATGTAATCCGGGTTGATTATTTTGGAGTATGGACTGATTTGGATTGTTTAATTTGTGTTGGAATGTTTATAAACGAGAAATTTGGTTTGTGAAGCTTCGGGGACAAATCCGGGGATTTCGGAGTCTTGAGCTTGGTCTTCGATCTTCTCTTGGATAGCAACGGTGAGTAGAATTGTTGATTTATGCATTGTGCTCGATATGGATTCTTTTGAGGTTTGGGTGGGACCTTGAGGGGTCACCTAAACCCGAGTGTAAGCTTCTCTACTCTCATGTTGTTGTGGTATGATGAATGCTTATATGTCATGATCATTAAGTGCATTTGAGTTGTTAATTGTGTAGTCGAGTTGAGTTCGTGCCTCACGTGATGGTGGTCTAAACTACGGTGATGTGTAGTCCCACCGGTAGTGATTAGTAGGGTAGTACTTTGATGTGTAGTCCCATTGGAAATCCACTAGTCGAAACGGTGATGTGTAGTCCCACCGTATGTGTATGTTGGTTGTGCTTGTGCAAACCATGTGTTGATGTTGAGATTGACCCTTGTGCATCCATTGCTTTCTTGCATATAAACCGCGTTTTGGAAAACTGCATGTTGTGAATTGTAGAGCCTCTCTCACTAAGTTAGTTGGCTTATGCTCTTTTTGTTTCCAACGTACAGATCGTTAGAGTTCGGGAGGCAAGCGGGCGAGGGAGGAGCTTTTGGAGTTCTCAAGAAAATTCACGTATAGTTTGCATTTTGTAATAATGCCTAGACAATGGGGTATAGAGTTTAGGAGTTGGTGTCAAACTCCTTAGGAATTTATGTTGAGTATGTTAAACTCATGGTTGTGTTATGCTTTTGTTTTATGGATTGCTATTTATGCTTGATATGTTGCTTATGTGAACATGCCATAATATGTATGTTGATGGCCTATGTATGCCATGCATTTGACTATCCTTTGGGAGGAGCCCATGCTTGTTAAGTATGCACTTTTGGGTGAAATTGCATGAAGCTTTGATTGGTATGATTTTCGTTTGATCAAATGCCTCACATGACAAATTTTGATTGTGGTTTGATGTATGTATGTTTCATGTGCTTAGGGGAGTCCAATAATGCATTTAGAGTTGGGTTTGAGGTCACCAAGTTGAAATTGGTGGAATTGCAGTGCAGGGCGTATCGATACGCCTGAGGGTCGTATCGAGACGGCCTTGCCCAAATGCCACAGTTTTTTCCTGGCGTATCGATACCCTAAGGGTATCGATACCCTCCAAAGTTACTGGATTTTGGAGAAGTTGGAACGAGTAGTGCGTACCGATACGGGGTTCCCGAGTATCGGTACAGTTCTACTCTGTTGACCAAGGAGGTTTGACCGAAAAGGGCGTATCGATACGCTCCAGGGCTGTATCGATACGGTCCTCCCGGAGTTGACTCCTTAGGTTGACCTGGTCAGAGCGTATCGATACCCCTAGTTAGGGTACCGATAGGGTATGCCCTGTAAGCTTAAAAATGGTCTAAGGTTGTATAGTCGGGGTTCGAATGTGATCTTTCTGGATGTCTTCCGCTGTTGTGAATCACTTAGGACTTAATATTCCTCTAGATAAGATTAAGAATAAAAGAAAAAAAATAGGGTTGCTAACCGAGGGGGAACCGTAGCTGGTTTTCACTCGGTTTTCCCCGTGTGGCTCACTCGGACCGGTCATCCGACCAGACCGGGACGAAGGGGTTACATTTATTGGTATCAGAGCTTGAGGTTTCCGAGACCTCAGGCAGGTAAGTGAGGTAAGTTAAGGTATTATGAGTGTTTTGCCATGTATGTCTAAATTTTGTCTTTAGCACTGTGTATGAATGCATGCTATGGTGACCTTGCTGTTGTTTGAGAGTTGGTTTGAGTCCCCATTGTTAGGCGTTGTTATCAAAATAAAAAGGGAAAATTGTTTTGGTTTAAAAGAGCTTGAGAAGTGGAGTCTTTTGCCCCTTTGCTAACCTAACGTTTCTTTGTTGTTGTGTGTTGTTGTTTTAGATTACTTTAATTGCTATGGTGCGACCGAGGGGACGGCCTAGGGCGGGTGGCCAGGCACCCGAAAATGCGCCTCCTGCTCTTAATGCTCCCGATGGTAATGGAGGGAACGTCGGAGGTGATGGTAATGGGCATCAGGCTGGGGCTAATGTGGGAGGAAATGGGGCTCAAGCGGGCCAAGGTCAGGCAGGTCCAGATGTGGCTCATCTGATTCAGACAATAGCCGGAGCTTTTCAGACAGCTTTGGCAGGTATGCAAGCTGCAACACCACCTCAGGGTGCGAGGACAGGATTACCCCTTGAGAGGCTTCGCAATTTGGGGGCAGTTGAGTTTCGCGGGTTGTCTCCGGAAGGCTCGGAAGGGTGGCTTGAGAGCACTACTCGCATCTTGGGTCAGATGGAGTGTTTGGATGCCCGCAAGTTAGGATGCATCGTCTCATTGCTTTAGGGAGACGCTTATACTTGGTGGACCACTGTTATTTCCGGTATGGCCGAGGCGGATGTCACATGAGAGTTTTTCAGGATTGTCTTCAAGAGGAAGTACCTCGGAGTTCGGTACTTGGATGAAAAGAAAAGAGAGTTCATGGGCTTGGTTCAAGGCAATAGGACCGTGTCCGAGTATGAGATCCAGTTTGTGAGGTTGAGCTAGTACGCGCCAGAGTTGATTCCGGATGAGAAGGAGCGCTGTGAGCGTTTCAGATATGGGTTGAATACTGATGTGAAGACCTACATGTTGGCCTCCAACTACACTGAGTTCGATGTCTTGGTTTCTAGGGCCAAGGTTGTAGAGCAAAACCTAAGCTCTAGAGCACGTGCTGGTGGGTCTGACTCCGGAAAGAGACATGCGAATTGGGATAGACACCATGCCAAGAGGCATAGAGATAGGAGGTACCAGCGGGATACGAGACCTAGGGGTGGTAACCATGGTCAGGGCCAAGGGTCCGTTGGCCACATTCCGGAGTGCACTAGATGCGGGAGACGCCACCCAGGTGAGTGTATGGGTATGTTTGGGGCGTGTTGGAACTGTAGCTCCCGAGACCATTTGAGGCGTGATTGTCCACACCCAGTTAAGAGAGGATTGGCTCCAGCGAGGGGTTTTGAGCATCAGAGAGGTCGTGGGCGCGGCCGTGGGAACTTCTAGCCGAGGAATGAGGGTCAGAGGAACTTGACTCATGTTGTAGCAGTCCAGCCCGAAGGAGGAGGACCGGCTAGGGTGTACACTCAGCGAGAGGCTGGGAATGACACTGATGTCATTGTAGGTAATTTCACATTACAGTCTTTGAGTTTGCTTTCTCTAATAGATTCGGGGTCAACACATTCGTATATTTTGGGTGAACACGCAAAGTCATTAGGATTACCTTGTGATTGGCTAGAGGTAGGTGTAAATGTCACTAGCTCTTTTGGTGATACAGTGGTAGTTAGGAAGATGTATAGAAGGTGTCCTTTGATGGTTCAGGGCCACGTGTTTCCGGTCGACATGATGGAGCTACCCTTTTATGGCTTTGATGTGATTTTAGGCATGGATTGGCTTGTAGAGCATAGATCTAAGGTTGACTTCGAGACTAAGAGAGTCTCTTTGAGGCTTACCGATGACTTTGAGGTTGTGGTAGTTGGGGAGAATGTCAAGTTTTTGTCCAATGTGGTTTCGGCTTTGGAAGCTCAGAGGTTGTTGGGTTCAGGGTGTCATGCTTACTTGGCTTACGTAATGAACCCGAATATGAGTGAGGTGAGACCTCAGGACATTAGGATTGTATGTGACTTTCCGAGTGTTTTTCCGGAAGAGCTACCAGGTTTGCCCCCAGATAGAGCTGTTGAGTTTGCTATTGAGACATATTCTGATTCTGCACCAGTGTCGATTGCTCCATATAGAATGGCACCGAAGGAGTTGAAAGAATTGAAGACACAGCTTCAGGAGTTGACTGACAGAGGCTTTATTAGGCCTAGTGTTTCCCCGTGGGGTGCTCCGGTTTTGTTTGTGAAAAAGAAGGATGGTAGCATGAGAATGTGTATAGACTATAGACAGTTGAATAAGGTGACAGTGAAAAACAAATATCCCTTGCCAAGGATAGATGACTTACTAGACCAGTTGAGGGGTGCTTCCGTGTTTTCGAAGATTGACTTGAGGTCTGGATATTATCAGTTAAAGGTAAAGGATGTGGACATACCGAAGATAGCCTTCCGTACACGTTATGAGCATTATGAGTTTTTGGTGATGCCTTTTGGGTTGACCAATGCTCCAGCAGCCTTCATGGTTATGATGAACCGAGTGTTCCATAAGTTCTTGGACAAGTTTGTGGTACTGTTTATTGATGACATCCTAGTGTACTCTAAGACCGAAGAGGAGCACGATGAGCACTTAAGGTTAGTGCTTCAGACCCTACTTGAGAATCAGTTGTACGCCAAGCTAAGTGTGAGTTTTGGATTAGGGAGGTGGTCTTCCTAGGTCATGTGATCTCAGCTAGTGGGATTAGTGTAGATCCCAAGAAGATTAAAGGCATTGTGAGTTGGAAGCAACCAAAATCAGTGACAGAAATTCGCAGTTTCCTAGGTTTGGCGGGGTACTATAGAAGGTTTGTCGAGGGGTTCTCGAGAATAGCGGCTCCGTTGACTAAGTTGCTACAGAAAAATGTTCCGTATGAATGGTCAGATGCAAGACAAGAAGCGTTTGGGAAGTTGAAGAAAGCGTTGACCGAAGCTCCTATTTTGATTCAGCCTGAGCCGGGGAGAGAGTTTGTGATTTACAGTGATGCGTCTTATGTGTGGCTAGGTTGTGTACTCATGCAAGAGGGTAAGGTAGTGGCATATGCTTCGCGACAGTTGAAGGTCTATGAGAAGAATTACCCCACACATGACATAGAGTTGGCTGCAGTGGTGTTCGCATTGAAAATTTGGAGACACCATCTTTATGGTGAGAAGTGCACCGTGTACACCGACCACAAGAGTTTGAAATATTTGATGTCTCAGAGGGAGTTGAACCTCAGACATCAAAGGTGGTTAGAGCTTTTTAAAGATTATGACCTTACCATAGAGTATCATCCGGGCAAGGCGAATGTGGTGGCAGATGCCTTGAGTAGGAAAGTAGTCGTGGAGTTGCGAGCAATGTTTGCAAGGTTGAGTGTGTCTACGGATGGTGGGTTAGTGGCCGAGCTTCAAGCTAAGCCATCTTTGATTCAGTTGATTCGTGAGAAGCAGTTGCAAGATGAGTCTTTGGCACCTCACGTACAAGACATAGCCGAAGATAGGCCTACCACGTATTGTTTTGGAGAGAATGGAATCCTATGTTTCAAGGATAGGATAGTGGTTCCGGAGGATGCCGAGTTGAGGCGTACGATCTTGAATGAGGCTCACAATAGTCCTTTTGTTATGCATCCGGGTAGCACGAAGATGTATCGAGGATTGAAGGAAGACTATTATTGGATTGGTTTGAAAAGGGACGTAGCCGAGTTTGTAAGTAGATGCATGGTTTGTCAGAGGGTTAAGGCCGAGCACCAGTTTCCCTCTGGGTTGTTGCAAACGTTGAAAATTCCAGAGTGGAAGTGGGAGCGTATCACTATGAACTTTGTGTCATGACTTCCGTTGACTCCTTCGAAGAAAATTTCAGTGTGGGTGATTGTAGACAGATTCACCAAATGTGCTCACTTCATACCGGTTCATACTACCTATACCTTAGACAAGTTGGCCGAATTGTATATCTGTGAGATTGTGAGACTACATGGGGTACCCAAGTCGATTGTGTCGGATAGAGATCCGAGATTTACCTCTAGATTCTGGGAGAGTTTGCATCGAGCCTTGGGCACTTGGTTGAACTTCAGCACTTCGTATCATCCCCAGTCAGATGGGCAGTCAGAGAGGGTAATTCAGATATTGGAGGATATGTTGAGGTGTTGTATCATTGACTTTCAGGGGTCATGGGAGAAACACCTACCATTAGTGGAGTTCGCGTATAACAATAGCTTTCAGTCGAGCATTCAGATGGCCCCCTACGAGGCCTTGTATGGTAGGAAGTGTAGGACCCCGATTTGTTGGGCCGAGGCTGGACATAAACTTGTGCCGATGCCCGAATTGCTTAAGGGAACCACCGAGAAGGTGAGGTTGATATGTGACCGCTTGAAATCAGCTTCAGATCGACAAAAGTCATATACCGACTTAAAAAGGTAGAAGGTAGAATACTCCGTAGGGGATAAAGTGTTTTTGAAAGTCTCACCTTGGAAAAAGGTGATGAGGTTTGGGAGGAAGGGCAAATTGAGCCCAAGGTACATAGGGCCTTATGAGATAGTTGAGAGAATCGGTCCGGTTGCATATAGATTGAGACTCCCAGTTGAGCTAGAGAAGATTTATGATGTATTTCATGTGTCGATGCTTAGGAGGTATAGATCGGATCCGTCCCATGTTATGCCATCGGAAGAAATAGAGTTAAATCCGGACTTGTCTTACAACAAGGAACCAGTTGAGATACTTGCTTCTGATAGCAAGGTATTGCGTGGCAAGACTATAGAGTTGGTGAAAGTCTTATGGAGACATAGAGGTGTGGAGGAAGCCAGGTGGGAGAGGAAAGCTGACATGCTTGAACAGTTTCCGTATTTGTTTTCGTCATGTAATTTCAAGGACGAAATTCCTTAAGTAGGAGAGAGTTGTAACACTCAGGTTCGGGGGTCGGGTGAAAATAATAATTTAAAAATAGTTCGGGTTTCGGTTCTTAATTTTAAGTAATACAATATTGGTTTGAGCCTCGCGTTTTAAGACAAATAAAATTTAGTTGGATCGTTTTTAAAATAAACCCAAATAGCTATGAGTGTCATCCATTGTAGTTATCTTAATTCATTAAGGGCATTTGGGTCTTTAGCCTTTTAATTTCAAATAAACCTAAAATATTGCTTTGAGTCATCTTCTTCCCCTCTCTCTACTATTCACCCCAACGTCAAAACCCCCCCTCTCCTTAGGTTACTATTTCATCAAATGTCTTGCTCGTTTTGAAGAATTTCGCAAAGGTAAACACGTTTTTGACTTACCCTTGTTATTCCCTACAAGCTAATACCATTTGTTTTCATTTCTAGACATGTTTTGAGATTTGAGGTTTGAAGGGTTTTAGATTAAAAATGTTTTCTTTGGGGTCTTTAACTTGAGCTTTCTATTTGTTTAAGTCATATGAGTTGTTTACAACCAAAAGGGTCCAACAAAACCGATTTTTACAATGTTTTATGGAATTTTCGGACATTGGTGAAAATGAGGTTTTTGGGAGGTTTTAAGTTGAGTTTTGGGGGTTTTTGAGGTGGAATCTTGAGGGCTGATGGTTAGGCTATATGTAAGTGATGTTTTGGAAGCTTTAGGGAGTAATTTGAGGTTTGGAATCATTGATTTTGAGGGGTTTTTGAGGGCTGCTCGGGATTATGGATTTTTGAGTTGTTTTCAATGGGAAAATTGATGTTGTGTGCTTGGTATGTAATCCGGGTTGATTATTTTGGAGTATGGACTGATTGAGATTGTTTAATTTGTGTTGGAATGTTTAGAAACGAGAAATTTGGTTGGTGAAGCTTCGGCGACAAATCCGGGGATTTCGGAGTCTTGAGCTTGGTCTTCGATCTTCTCTTGGATAGCAACGGTGAGTAGAATTGTTGATTTATGCATTGTGCTCGATATGGATTCTTTTGAGGTTTGGGTGGGACCTTGAGGGGTCACCTAAACCCGAGTGTAAGCTTCTCTACTCTCATGTTGTTGTGGTATGATGAATGCTTATATGCCATGATCATTAGGTGCATTTGAGTTGTTAATTGTGTAGTCGAGTTGAGTTCGTGCCTAACGTGATGGTGGTCTAAACTACGGTGATGTGTAGTCCCACCGGTAGTGACTAGTAGGGTAGTACTTTGATGTGTAGTCCCATTGGAAATCCACTAGTGGAAACGATGATGTGTAGTCCCACCGTATGTGTATGTTGGTTGTGCTTGTGCAAACCATGTGTTGATGTTGAGATTGACCCTTGTGCATCCATTGATTTCTTGCATATAAACCGCATTTTGGAAAACTGCATGTTGTGAATTGTATATCCTCTCTCACTAAGCTAGTTGGCTTATGCTCTTTTTGTTTCCAACATGCAGATCGTTAGAGTTCGGGAGGCAAGCGGGCGAGGGAGGAGCTTTTTGAGTTCTCAAGAAAATTCACGTATGGTTTGCATTTTGTAATAATGCCTAGACAATGGGGTATAGAGTTTAAGAGTTGGGGTCAAACTCCTTAGGAAATGATGTTGAGTATGTTAAACTCATGGTTGTGTTATGCTTTTGTTTCATGGATTGCTATTTATGCTTGATATGTTGCTTATGTGAACATGCCTTAATATGTATGTTGATGGCCTATGTATGCCTTGCATTTGACTATCCTTTGGGAGGAGCCCATGCTTGTTAAGTATGCACTTTTGGGTGAAATTGCATGAAGCTTTGATTGGTATGATTTTCGTTTGATCAAATGCCTCACATGACAAATTTTGATTGTGGTTTGATGTATGTATGTTGCATGTGCTTAGGGGAGTCCAATAATGCATTTAGAGTTGGGTTTGAGGTCACCAAGTTGAAATTGGTTGAATTGCAGTGCAGGGCGTATCGATACGCCTGAGGGCCATATCGATACGGCCTTGCCCAAATGCCACAGTTTTTGCCTGGCGTATCGATACCCTCCAAAGTTACTGGAATTTGGAGAAGTTGGAACGAGTAGTGCGTACCGATACGGGGTTCTCGAGTATCGGTACGAGTCTACTCTGTTGACCAAGGAGGTTTGACCGAGAAGGGCGTATCGATACGCTCTAGGGCTGTATCGATACGGTCCTCCCGGAGTTGACTCCTTAGGTTGACCTGGTCAGAGCGTATCGATACCCCTAGTTAGGGTACCGATACGGTCTTCCTTGTAAGCTTAAAAATGGTCTAAGGTTGTATAGTCGGGGTTCGAATGTGATCTTTCTGGATGTCTTCCGCTGTTGTGAATCACTTAGGACTTAATATTCCTCTAGATAAGATTAAGAATAAATGAAAAAAAATTAGGGTTGCTAACCGAGGGGGAACCGTAGCTGGTTTTCACTCGGTTTTCCCCGTGTGGCTCACTCGGACCGGTCATCCGGCCAGACCGGGACGAAGGGGTTACAGTGTATCTCTAAAGTGCAACAAAACACAAAAAAACATTATTTTATTTTTCGATAAAGTAATTTATGAAAACATGGTGTATCCGATAAATCAAAATCATAAATGTTATGGTGTCTGATGCATGACTGAATACTCGATTGTCCGATATCATACAGAGTGGAGGTTACCCTCGCCAAAGTGGAGCTTTCGCTCGCAAGAGTGGAGGTTGACCCCGCGTTTTCCGAACACTATTCCAATCCCATGACTCATGATATGATTTTTAAAACCATAAATCTTAACTCTTATGAGTGGCACATTTTCTAAAATCAGATGCATGATTTAAAAACACAATTTAGTATGTCATGGATGATGTTTTCAAAATCATTCACAAATCACAATTAACCAGATAATTAAACCAAGCAATAGTAAAAATTTTATTTATAGCACTAGAAGAAACACGCCTTAGCAACAATAGCTCTAATGCCGAGAAAAGCGCGTCTCACGCTCAGATCTAGCTGAATTAGGACCTACGAGGTATGAATACTATATTAGTATTTATTTCTAACAATAGGTCATCGACTAAAACACTAAGAACTAAACTGGAGATATACTCACATGAAGATCTCGAAGAACATGTACGGTCGGTCTGTACAACTGGAGGTAACTCGTCGGCCTCGAAGATGTTAACACATGAACACATGAATATTCTAAATCAGATTCTAAAATCCACAACCTATTAGATTTTAAGTATTAATTAATTGAAATTAGAAAAACGTGTTTTCAGGTTCGAATTAGACAAAACATGTAAGGAATTCGAATTTAGGACGTCTAGAAAGGTCAAGAGGAAAGATTTCCGGAAAAGTCAACTATTGGTCAACGGTCAAAGTCAAATGGTCAAACTAGTCAATGGTCAACTCTAGTCAAACATGTCAACGGTCAACTTTGATAAAACTAGTCGAAGTCCAAAGTCAAACAGTCAAGGTTCGGTTAACGATCAAGATCCGGTCAAAGTTCAAATGTCCAAGGTCAAAACTAGTTCAGGTCAGCGATCATGTTCGGTTTAATTTTGATAGTTCGGTCCAGTTCAGCTTTCACATCCGGTTCAAATTGGTTCATATATGGGTTTACTCGGTTTGGGTCACATGATTTGGGCTTCACCAAATTGAACTCAAACATATATGCCCTCACATATAGACTTGGGCTTTCAACAAAGAAACTATTGGCCCAACCCCATACACAACAACAAGACCAATCAAAATTATTTGCTACAAACAAATATAGGGTTTGTAGAACACAACCGATGAAAATTAGGGTTACAACACCCAAAACGGCGGTGGAGCAGATGCAGATCAACAGTGGCGGCGCGAATGCAGATCGACGGCGGGTAATAAACGAACGGAGGTGGCATAGACGCAAAAAAGACGAATCTGAGAGAGGTTGATGGTAGAACACGATTGTGAACGGAAAAAATCGAAGGGTTTCTCACTGATTTCTGAGCAAACGATGGTACGAAACGATGAAGATGACGCTGTGGAAACACAAAAGACTCGCAAATCATGATCTGAAACTTAAAACCCATCAATTAAACAAAAACATGAATCTAATGCTTCCACACACTTACCCAAACCAATATCGAAGCAAAGTCGAGGGACATTTGATGCTTAAAACCCCTAACAAAGAATGAAGAGGACGGTGACGAATGGTGGTGCAAGGTAACCGAAAGGTTTCGTACCATTTCCAGGTGAACAGTCGGCGATGAGGGGAACTCGAGGCTTGGGTTTTAATCGGACTTCAAAGGGAAACTCGGGGGTGGTCTCGGTTTGAAAAACGGTGGCCGATGAGCCCTTGACCGAAGCTTGGCCAAAACTCGTGGAAGCTAGGGTGAGATGAATATCAAGAGAAAAAGGGGAGAGGGGTGCGGCTGAGTCTCCAAATGGAAGTTGAAGAGACTTTTAGGGTAAAAAACATAATCAAATACACTAAATAAGGGGTAAATTGCAAACAAAGGGTCCCCACTTTAACCTACCTTATAGAAAGATCCCTAAAGTTCTGATTTTAAACAATTTGGTCACCAAAATATGTTTTATCTTAAAATTAGCCAAAAAATGAATTAGGGTTTTAAGAATCAATTCACAAATCCTAGGGTTTGAATCTAGTGATTTCAAAATTTAGGGTTTCATCAACACGAAGAACCTAATGAGGAGGAAAGTGAAAATGAAGAGATGGTTCATCTCTTCAAGAAGTTCACCCGGTTTATGAAGAGCGAGATGGTTAAAGCCAAACATGAATCGAAGAAGAAGATGGAAGATTTCCACAAGAGCAACAAAAAGGGATCATCTTCAAAGAAGGCATGTGTGGCTAAATGTAGTGATGAATACTCCACCAACGAAGATGAAGTATCCCACTTGTGCTTTATGGCCCTCAAAGAGGGGGAGGTAACTTCTAACTCATCTAGTTCAAATTCTTATACTTTTGATGAGCTACAAGAAGCATATGACCAATTGGTTTTTGAGTTTAAAGCTTATTTTTCGAAAAACAAGAAATTGATTTCAAAGTTAAAAATTGAAAATGATTTGCTTTCTAAAACCAATTTGGAGTTTGAAGGATTTTGAGAAAAAGTTTTAGATTTGCAAAATTTGCTTCAAACAATGGAAAAAGATCGTCAAAAGGAAATTGATGATCTTAAGAAGGAAAAATATTTGATTTCCAATAAACTTCAAAAGAAAAAAAATGGGAAAACCAAATTTTTACGTTAGACAATCTAGTGCCCCTACATTTATAAACGGTAAATGATTTAGAAGTTTTGGGTCCCAAAAGGACTAAGAACTTTAACTAAAAATGATGAAATTGAAAAATGGATTCCAAATGGGACAAAATTATGTGCTACTAACGTTATGGATCCAAAGCAATTTGGATACCAAAAATTACATGATTGTCTTGTTTAGGTGTGATGGAGAGTGATCAACCAGTCCAAAATTGAGGGGGAGCTCCAAACACACAAGAAGGAGAACACTTGAAGAAGAAAGGCTTCACATCCTCACTTGAGTTCAAGTGTTGGTAATTTTCTAGTTTTTTTTTTGTTTCAATTAGATTTATTTTCTTTGACAACTAGATAATCATATTGTTGGACTAACAATACTTGATGCTTTGAGTAAGAGGGAGCCAATTTTAAAACCAAAGCTTTTAATAGAGTCAAAATGTTTAAACCTCTATTGTTATTCTTGAGCTTAATGTCTTTTAAAATCATTTTGATATAACAAAAATGGGATAGTTGGTTTGAAAACATTTGGTTTTCTCAAAATGAATAAGGGGGAGCTTTAAAATTCTTTGAAAAATAAAAATCTCTTATTCGAATTTTTAATCTTAAATGGGGAGAATCCCAAACAATTTTTCAACTTGGTTTTATTATATAAAAGGGAAGATTGTTGAGATATAGATTTTGATATAATAAATTGAAAAATGTTTTAGACTAAATTGAAAAGAATTTAAAACATGCCTTAAGCTAAAAAAACTTGAAAATAAGTTTGAGAAGTTTTCAAAAGGTTTTAAAATGGATTGAAATGTTTTAAAG